>JZKD02S1750662.1:39005-82586 GCA_000966675.3 Picea glauca
TCTGCGACCTTATAATGAACGGTCTAGATTTACAATGAAATTACAATATACTTTTACAAGGCAATTTTTGCTTCGGGGGCTTCACCCCCAAACCCCCATCGGGGGACGCTGCCCCCGAACCCCCGCTGGGGGCCCTCTTTCCCCTATACCCCCCAACCAGGGGGATAGGCCCCCTGGACCCCGCAGAGGGGGTACCCCCCCTCTGCACTCCTCCACGTGGAAGAGTGTACATACTTCTGGGGTGTAAATACTTCATGGGGTATAAAAATGGTTGAAAGTAAAAGACCTATAAATCATGAACATAATCAGGCTCCACAACCAACAGACCCAAAGGGTCTAGTCCTGAAACATTATTCTCAAGTGTCGTCCTGCTGGTCGTATGCCCACAACAAATTCGAAGATGAAATCTTCACAAAAAATGCCCAGGACTGGGACGATGTTGTGGCATGGATGGTTGATCCCAAAATGACCAAGTTCAGAGCCATGAGTCTGGATGAACAAACAACAACCATATAACAATAGTCTCAATAGGCCCTCAGAGCCAGAGAAAAAATTATAGTGGCTGAAGAAGTAGTTCCCCAGGTAGCAGATGAAACAACAGAGATTCCCCAGGTATCCCCGATGCAAGGTAGAGGTCTCCCCGAGGTTAAAGACATGTGAGAGAGGGGTTTACTCATGTTAGAACATGTGCAATAGATAATTGATCAGTTGCAAGATGACCCAGACCTCATAAATATGACAAGGATCCCTGCTGATGACCCAGATGAAAGCCAGATGGGCCCAAGCGGCCCTGAATTCATAGATATTGATGAAATTACTGGGTTAGACGACCCTTAATTCATAACTCCACTATGCAGATTGCTGATAGGTGTTTTAGCTCAACAAGAGATAGTTAGAACATCAGGGAGGACCAGTGCATCAAACCCCTTAAGCGAGATGATAAAAATATATGATGACGATGAGAGCCTAGAGTTATCCCTTGTGACCCCCGTGCATATCAAAGAGGAGAAGGAGCCAGAGAAGACATCTTCCATAGTTCCCAATTCTCAATTTTAGGGGGTTCTGCAGAACGAACAAGAATTCAAGAGTGTCTTAGACACTAAGCTACCCAATGCACCGGAGACCCAAGAAAACAGTCTAAAGGACGAGCCAGGGTTGGACAAGCCAAAGGAAGAAACTTCACAGTAGGAAATCGATGTCTCAATGGCCGATGATCAAGTAAGTACTGAGCCTGCCCCAGATGAATTAATTTCAATCGATACTAAAACCCCCAATGAGCAACAGACAAAAGCTGAGCCTTCAGAACACAGGGAGGAAGTTAAAGAACCCAGTCTTGAACAAGTATATACCATCAAGAGTCTAGGGAATACACTCACCTGGGGAGATCAATAAATCCCCGAACCGATGGAAGAAGTAGACGACATACATGCCATAGATTATGACAAAAAAATGAATTTTATCGTCCAAAGAACCACCAAGAAGCAGAGGATCACTTTAGATCGCTCCATCCTCATCACTACGGAGGAACATCTAATCAACACAGAGCATGCCGAGACATTTGAACTCATCGGTGCAGGGATGGAAATCACATATGCCACCTTGGATAGAGATAAAAGAGATGAAGAGGAGCTGGTTGCTTCCCTGAAGAAATTGGAACATTTGCAACACTTGGAGAAATACTATTAGGACACCACATAAGACGCGGTGTTCCTAAGGAGAAAATTCCAGGAGGCATACAACAAATTTACAGATGAGCAACACCTATTCACTGGAAGAATAACCGAGCTCTAGGAAGACACCCTCATGGCCCTTGCAACATGAAAATATATCGAGTGGTGGTATGAGAAAGCGCAACAAGCCATGGAGAGGGTCGACTACATCGGTGCAGTCCAATAGGGACGAGATATAGAAGAACAAGACATTCAGTTGTTAAAAGAGAGCATCCTTTATCGCATAAAGAAATCAGCCGAGTACTGGGAAAAAATGGCTCGGGAACCTCACCGATAAATTCAAGAGAAATGGGCCAAGTGCAAGAAAAACTGGATCAAGATCAGTCGAGTGATGAAAGACATCAAACTCCCTAAGTTTGGCACACCCGATGACTTTTTCGACTTCTGCGACATAGTCAAGTCACACACTGAGAAAGAATCATCACAGGCTGAAGAAATAACAAAGGTGACAAACACGATGCCAGGTTAGGTGCGACAATTTATGGAGCAGCCGATCAAAGATCAGGCTATGCTGCAACAATTAAGTGCTAGTATAGTCAAGTATCAGGCACATGTGATAGAGATAAGAGATATTCACTTGGACCTGATGGAACAACATAGATTCCCATAAGCTAACACCTACGAGGATCTATTCATTAAGTGGTAAGAGTACGAGAAGAGTCACCCTCTTAAGTGATATGTTTAGATGACTTTAGAAAAAATGACAAAAATGAGCACCACGTGGCGAGTTTTGTTTTACCTAGTTGCACTTTAGTATTTATTTTTAGTTAATTTTATGTTATGAAAAATAGCATCAACCGGTTAGTTAAGGGTCGATGGTTGCTGCTAAGACCCTCATTTTTGGTTTTTTTAAGAACTATTTCAGAGTTGACTTTAATTGAGAAGTCTTTTTGGACTAGAGACAATTTTTTTGTTTTCATCAAATGCATGTATGATTGGATGTGGAGAAGAATTATTTATTATTTTGTCTCATGAATGGATGCTGTAATGCGTAAGAGCTACTATATATATTGATAAGTTATTTGATGCAATGTTTTACAATTCTTTTTTTAATGATGAAGATTAATCGTTGTGTTATTATGTGATTTATGATTAGAGTTAAGTGAATTATTTTACTTGCCATTATTTAATCACATGCATGTGTTCTTTTGATAATTATATCTCAGTCAATAATTGGAATACCCACATGGTTAATGTACTAGTACTAGGCCTGTGGTAGACGATCACTGTATGCATGCTAGAGTAAAGGGTTATCCCAAGCTGAACCTTTTCTCCAGTAGTTAAGTTTGTTCCCACTTTGTCACTTACTTGGTTTATATCATCTTTACCTCATATCAGTCCCACCTAAGAGAAAATACAACCAAAGGAGAAAACACTTCACGAGAAAACTTAAAGGCCATCAATTATTTTGGCTGGATCGCAAGATCTATAGAACCATTCCACTATTAAATGCTGCAGATTCTAATTGGGCCTCAATGCCAGGTTTGGTTCCTACTGTTGAGTTAAAGGTATCTAGGACCCCTCAACAGAATTGGTGCTAGAAGGAGGGATTGAAGAATGAATGGCTGAATATATATTTCACATAATATTTCAGACAACCTTTAGATTCAAAACAACCTACATGCATGGATAGTCATTCCCAAGACAACCCACACACACTGAGTACTCCTGAAATGAGTAGCTCACCCCAGCCTGAGGAAGAATGCATATTCCTTGATATACCTTACACTCTTCCTCATGAGGAATTGAATCAATTCAGAAGACTCACAAGAGCATATGCCCGAAAGATCGATGCACTGCGCTTAGCTCCATTACTTCCTCGAAGAAAACAAGTAAGAAGACCAGTGGTCGATACCCCTAACCAGGTTTTTGTGCACACAGTAGAAGACCTGATAGATTTTTATCTCACTGAAATTGAACATCCTCTCAATCTAATCCCCAAAACACCAACCAATAACTTCTTCGAGATCGACAAGTTTTCAGAAGAAGAAGGGTTTAATTTAGAACGCTCGGTTTCAGGATCTGAAGATATGGAAGATAACAACGATCATGATGAAGAGAGGGGAAAACCACCACAAAATAATAAACCTTGGTTGGCCAGAGATGCTTTGGCAATCCCTGGATGAGTACATAACCTCCCCCAACATCTGGAGAAGTTACTCCCTAAATTTGACCCTGGAACTTCACGATTGCCTCAAGACCATATCAGGAAATTCATACTAGCTATCAGGCTCATGAATGTCCAACATGAAGATGAAATTTGCAGGTTGTTCCCCTATACTTTCAATAATCCAGCTTCCACGTGGTATTTTTACTTGCTTGTAGGATCCATAACTAGTTGGACAAAGTTTCAAAAGGATTTCCTAGATAAATTTGCAGAAGAAACTACTACAGGAGATTTGATGCCTGAGTTGTTCACTGCCTCCATGAATTCGAAGGAAAGGGTCAAAGACTTTAATCAAATATTTACCACCACCTTAAATAAATTCCAGCCTGAAGCTAAACCTACTCAAGAGTTGCGAATCAAAGTATACACTAATTCTCTCCCAAGTTCTATTTCCATGTTTGTGAAATGGGTTGCCAAACTAACCCTAGCTGATAATTTTGAAGAAGCCAAAACGATAGAGTTCCAAATGAAGGGATGTAAATAAGGCCAGGTATCATTATTTAAGAAAGAAGTCCAACCCCCTCCTAGGAGAGGGATATTGCTTACTAGACCCCTAGGAAAACAAACAGAACAAGCTCCTGAAATGGGAAATGGGGACATAGAGGACCTACAACGCATGGTAAAAAAGATATCAAATGAAATCATAGACATGAAGAGAAGTGCAGGGGAGAAAACCAAGTCCAGAGTCCCTATAAGCCTTTCTTTAAAATAAATCCACTGTTCAAAGCAATTGAACCTTCCCCAACCAACCTAAACATCGATCTAGGAAATGTAGCATCCGAATCTTTCTGCAATTATCATAAAGAGAATCACTCCAAAAGAGGTTGCCCTCAATGGGTGCACACAATGAGTTTTATGGCCAACCGGTTCCTAGATGAAGTCTCCCTGACCGAACAATCAAGTGGCTATGGTATGAATATTTTCAATCAATAAGAAATTTCTCCACCAGAAGAAACGACGATGTTGATATGGGATCCTGACCTAGCTATGCCTTCTGATGACCTGTTTGAGGTTCAATAAGCACCTGTAGAAGTCTTGGTTGTGCAAACATGAAGAAGGATTCAACTTGTCTGAAACAACCCTACTACGACCCAAATTTTGGGAGGGAGACCAGCTCTCGATCATTTGAAAGAACATTTCCCCCCCGAAGAAAACCTCTAAACATCCATACATGAGAATCGCCCAAGATGGATTATAACATAGTAGAATATTTGAAGAAGTTGAAGGATAATATATCATTTATGAACATATGTAGAATTGTTGGCATAGGGGCAGACCTAGGGTTCAGTTCTAACAATGCACCAACAAGCCCTAACTATTGGCCCTTTAGGCAACACCTGTAGAGCAGATGCAGTCTCACTCGAAGTATCTATAGGGGGTTGCAGGACACAGGTGTCTACAACTGGAGGAAATGCAAAGTGGATCTACGGAAACACTCTCACATAGATCTACTAATTCTTTACCTTTCTTAATCCTACTACCCGAGCTATATCTCATATCTAACACAATATTGCATTGATTGTATATTAGAGATCAAAATAACACAACATCAATCACACACAACAACATGATATACGTGGTTCACCCTCTCCCTAGGGCTACGTCCACATAACTGCACTTTATAATATATTAGGTGAAAGATTACAGTTCTATCTATGCTCTTAGCTTGTAGATCTTCTCTCCTTCCCTCTTCTCTCTATCTCCCTTCCCTGTGCACCCAACTATAGGGTTGATCTTCGCACCCAACTGAAGATCTTACAACACAAACTTCTCTCTCAATAACACCAACAATCAATCATCATACATAATCTCTCCTGGTCTCTCTCTAACCCATCACAGGTCCTCTTAACCTTTATTTATACATTACAATAGCTCACCAACAACCTTAGGATGAAGCCCAGGTGTCAAAACCCTATATATCAAAGCCCTAGGTGTCTAAAACCCTAGGTCAACTTGACCCACATTTTTAGGGCTTCGCCAGCCTGTCTTTCCTTCCTTCCCACGAGGTTCTCCAAAGCATATACCAATGGATTTTTCTGCTTGCTGAGTTGTTCATGATCCACCTTCCTTACTGATATGATTTCCTTGATCTCCTCATTCAAAAACTTGATCTCTCGGACTTCACTCCATCTTTTCTGCTTCTTTGTCCACTTCGACCTGATCTCATTCAGAAATTTTTCTGCACAGTTCACATTCCATCTTTTCTCCCTTAATATTCGCTTCTTTCCATAACCAAGGGCCAAAAATCCCCCAACACTCACTTGTGACTCATCCCGAGGTACTCGGATCTGAATATTTTGTCGTACCTTGACTTCATACTGTGCAACATAGCTTGTGCTTTCTACTTTGTTCCTCCACCCTATGTGCAGACTGTCTTTCTTGTGTATGGTACCCAGTCTCAACTATACCTAGTACCTAGAACCTTATCCTTATGTTTTTACCAAGATCTGCAAGGAAAATTGTTGTCATAGTACAATTTCAATCGGCTCCCATTCACCAATCCTTCCTTCCACTCCCCATTCAAAGTCTTCAGCTGTGAAAATCCTCCTTTTTTAACATAGGAAATATCATATGGCCCCGACCAATGTGTTCTAAACTTCCCTGAATTCTTCATGAACTTGATATCATATACCAATACCATTTATCCTTGCTTAACTGCTTTCTTCTTGATATGCCTGTCATGGTAGGCCTTTTCTCGTTCCTTTTGAACCTGCTAGTGAAATCCTACAATAAATATGTCTTCTTCTAGTTCGAGCAACTACGTGAGCCTCTCTTGAACAACACCATTGTTATCCATATCTGTAAAGGTTGCAATTCTTAAGCTAGGAACTAAATATTCCATGGGTACAACTGCTTCTAGGCCATAAACCAACTTAAAGGGGGTCTGCATTGTCAGCTTCTTACAAGTAGTTCTATAGGCCCATAACACTACTGGTACTCTCAAATCCCAGTCATCTCTGTTGACACTACAAATATTCATTATCGTTGTCTCCAAGATATTGTTGAAAGCTTCGACTTCCCCGTTTGCTTGTGGGTGGCAAGGAGTGCTCTTTTGATGGTGAACTTCAAATTCCCGAGTCAAGGCTTTAATAGTATTATTAATAAAATGTGTACCTTGATCACTCATGAGGATATTTGGGCATCCAAATTGGTTATGATATCATTAAATATGAAACGCACACCTATAGTTTCACTACAGTTCTTAACTGCTCTTGCTTCTGCCCATCTAGTCAAATACTCTATCACAATGATGATGTATCTGGCTCCTATGCACTTCCCAGGTGGATTTATAGGTCCTATGAAGTCAATGGCCCATTTCTCAAATTCTTGTAAGGCTAGCTAGGGTGATAAAAACATTTTATCTCTTCTGGAAGGTTTCCCAAATATTTGGCATACATCACATGCTCTATAGTATTCTTTAACATATCTGTGTAAAGTGGGCCATCAGAGGCTAGCTCTAAGAACCTTCTTCTCTATTGCTTTACCTACGTAGTGTCCTCCTGCGATGCCTTCATGAGCTTATACTAAAATCAATGGTCGTTCTACCTCCATAATGCATCTTCTTAGTATCTCATGAGGTCCCATATTATATAGTTGTCCAACTATAAGTGAAAAATCTGCAGCGCACACTACCAACTGTTTCTTCTGAATGACTGTGTATTCCTGAGGTGCTAGTCTTGTTGATAGAAGATGAACTATCTTGATGAAGTGATCATCAACCTTTCTAATTGCCAACAACTGTGCATCCAACAATGTATCCTACAAACTAGTAGGTTCCTCTCCATGTTCCAACCTAGACAAGTGGTTAGGTCCCTTGTTCATCCTTCCCATCTTTACCACAATTTCAAAATCATATTCCTGAAATGACAAGATCCATATGCATATCCTTCCCCCCAAAACTGGCTTTTTGACAAGGTATTTCAGCGCAGAGTGATCAATGAACATATTAAAGTGTCCCCCTAACAAGTAGTGATGAAACCATGGCTAAACCTTCTCTCTCAGTGGTGATGTAATTTATCTCAGCTGGTGAGAGCTTCCTGCTAGAAAAGGATAACGGGTGGTCCATATACCCTACTCCTAGTTGTGATAACACTGCTCCTAATGCAATAGAGGATGCGTCGACATGAAAATGAAATTCCTTGCTCCAATATGGAAAAACCAGAATAGGTGCAGTAACCATTTTTTGTTTCAGTGTGTCGAAGCTCTGCTAACATTCTTTTGTTCATTGAAACTAGAAATATTTCTTCAAAAGATTCTCTATAGGTACTGTAATATGTGCATATCCCTTAATGAACTACCTATAGTATCCAGTATGTCCCAGCGTAGTCCGCAGCTGTTTGATTGAAGTAGGAGGGGGTAAATCGACAATAATGACAATCTTAGATGGATCTACCAGTAACCCCTGTTTACACACAATATGGCCCAACAACACTCCACAGGGCGAAAATAAGATGCATTTCTTCAGGTTCAAGGAAATCTGACATTTCCTGCACTTATCCAACATTATTCTTAAGAATTCAATATGGTTTTGTAATAAGCTAAAAACAATCCAATCATCAAAATATGCTTCTAGAAATTTATGTAAAAACTTTTTGAATGCTTCGACCACCACCCTAGAAAAGATGGCTGGTGCATTCTTTAATCCAAAAGGCATCACTGTGTATCGGTATGATCCCCATTTTGTTGCAAATGTGGTCTTATGGCAATCTTCCTTGGCAATCCAGATCTGATGGTATCCTGAGAATCCATCAGTGAAGGAGTAGACTTCCTGTCCTCCCACGTTATCTAACACTTCATCAGTAAATGATGTAGGGAATGGATCATGTAGACATGCATCATTCAATTTCCTCAAGTCTATACAGATTCTAATCTCTCCTATTTTCTTATCCTGAACCACCATAGGGATAATCCACTCTGATTCTTCAACAGGTTCTATGATTCATTCTTCCAGCATTCTATCTATTTCAATCTTCACTTTCTCCTTATATTTAGGGTTCAATCTGTAGGGTCTTTGTTTAACTGGCCTGGGATCTGGTTTCAGGGGGATCTTCATCTCTCCCACGAGCCCTTTAATGCCCTTCATATTAGTGAACTTGGTTGGAAATAAGTCCTGATATTCATGCAGTAACTCTGTAATCTTATCAATAGTGGCATCATCCTAGTAATCTCCAACATTAGCAAGATTAGGTGCTTGCATTGTTCCAATATTAACTTTCTTGATTTTGATTGGCTGTCCAATAAAAGGTAGTTCGACTCTTGGTCCTTCTATGTCTCTCTGTCCTTCTGTTTCTGTGATTTTCACATTCCTAGGATCATCATCTTCATCGACATTGATATTGTAACATCCTTGCAATTTCTGAAGAGGTGTAGTCCATTCATCCTCTTCTTTCTCCATAGGGAGGCTAGGTGCTTCCTCAAATACTTTCTTTCTTACAACCTGTAAATCTTGATCTACCAAAGGGTGTTGAATTTCAAATAAAAATGTAGCTAAAATTTTTTGAGTCATACCTTGCCAATCTGTAGTGGTGAGGCGCAGTTTCGCTTCAAGGTACCAATTGATAGGCATTGTGTCTAGAGTATTGATGAATTTATGCACTCATTGCTCTTGAGGAATGTTGCTCTAGGCCTCCTCACAACCTCGCACATGGTATTTCAGAAAAATTTGACCTGCGTACCTAACTTTGCATCCTTCGACTTGCTCTGAGAATCACGTTGTCATCAAAGTGCGACATTGTATGCAATTCACGATGCTCCTTTTATGTGTTATCCACCATCTTGATGGAGTAGATTTCAAAGCCTCATCTAGTGCCAAAAATCTTTATTGTACTGGTACAGTATCTTCAAATTCCAATAATAAAGTTTCTAAGTGAATCAAACCATCAAATGTGGGTAAATTACTTACTGTCGTGCCGATCCAATGAACTTATCTGGTTAGTATAGAATATCTCCGTGTAGATACTTAATACATTTTATTCTACTAGTTCTCTAGTGCTTCTTTTGAGTCTGATGAACATGCGCTGTCACTTTTCCATCTTAAATTCCCATTGGCTGTAGGATTAATGTAATCCTGATGTCTTGCTGTCAGTTTGCATTCTCCAACTCATATGCACAGTCTTCTTCTCTGATGGGCTCTGTGTATCTGGGACCTTCATCAGGATCCAAAGGTGCGATGACTCTAAGGCCATCACCTTCAAATGTCATTCTTATTTTATTCAAGTTGACAAAAGTAGAATTTTTGAAAGCCCAATCAATTCCTAACAACGTGGGATAAGGACATCTATCATCAAATATCTCAATCACCTCGAAGTCCAAAAAAGTTTTGACCCCATCAATGTCCACAGGGACATGTTCCAGTCTTCCAAAGGGGTTCATAGCCTGCTGATTGGCCATCCTAAGCCTGATAGGGGAATAGATCAACTCAGGTTTTTCCATTAGTGCCCAGGTCTACTTCGTCATAACATTGACCTCTGATCCTAAGTCGAGGACCACATAATCTATATCATAATCCCCAATTTGAGCATTAAGGTGTAGTTCCTTATTTGTCCTTCTCTTTTTGGATAGTTGACGTACTTCTTTATTCAGTAGAGGATCTACCCTTCCTATCTCATACTGTGTGATCAAATTTTGTAGCTCTTGTACAATGCTCTCATCCTTTATCAAATTAATGCAAGTGCATAAGAATTCCATGAGTCTATTTACCTCTTTTCCTTCTTCAGGCGAAGCAGACTGATCAAAGGCCAGGGGCATTTCACATTCTCTCACTTCTGGTTGTGCCTTTGATGATGAAGCCTAATATCTTCCAAACTCTTTTCTTGCCTCTTCAAATGTCTACTTCTCTATCTTTGGATCAAAATCATGTGTCTTCTCCGCAACGTTTCTGACTCCTAATTGTTCTATAGTCTTCCCTGGGGTCACCCTGTCTTCTCCTGCAGCAGCGCCTCCTCTAGTGGTAACAATGACTCTGGGATCTGCTCTGCGAAGTTCTGCTGTGATTAGATGTACTTGTTGGTTTCCTCCTCATCATTCCTAAAGTTTGGCTAACAACATAGGGAAATATTTTATGACATATTCAAATGAGATGTAGTAACTACAAGTGGTACAAGGGTTTTGACAGTCCCTTTCCAAATGACCTGGTTGTGCATAGTTATAATAAATGATCCAACCTCAACCTCGGTCCATGCCTCCTCCTTGTCCTCTTCCTATTAATCCACCATGAGGGTTAAAGTTTCCTCTTCCTGGGGAGTTATACTATGTAGTGTTCCCTTCTTGTTGTACTTCACCTTGAATTTTGTAGATGTCCCTTGATATTTCATCTAAAAGGTCGTAAGCTCTACAATCTTTCTCATCATGACCCACAGATTTACATAATGTGCAATAGAGGTTCGTAGGTGTCTGAACATACTTTTTCATGTAATAGCATTCTCCATGGCGATGTCTATTTCTACATACCTCGCACCAAGGTAGAGTAACTTTCTTCAAAGGGCTCGGAGCTCCAGAAGCCAAATATTCATGAATTAGGGGACAATTCTCCTTGTCATGGCCTTCTGATTTGCATCTAATGCACCAGATGTCTTCTCTTTTATATTTTCCCTTATCTTTTTTCATGTATTTGACCTGCAGTGATAAGCTATTTAGCTGACTCAAGATTTGACTCATACCTAAGTTGGATTCTGCCATAGGAGTCGATTCAAGTTTCATAGCGATATCCAACACCTTATCTTGTGAAGAAATATTCTACTACATCAGAGGGACTCTGATGTGTGGTAGGAGGGAAACAATGAACCATTCCTTGTTCTACTTGTCTAGGATCTGAAAACTCAAATGAACTGTAAGGGTCTTAAAACTCTGATCAAACTCCCAAACAAGTTCAACTACTTTCTGATTGACTTCTTTAAAATCAGTGATGCACTGTGATTCTGACTTGGGTTTCTTGAATTCAGCAATCAACGCAGTCTTAATCTTGTTCAGTTGTTTCAGTTGGAAAACCCCTTGGAAAAACTTCATGTACCATCTCAGTGCATGGTCTCTCAGGGTAGTACTAAACTGAGCTCGTTTAACAACTTCATCGGTGACATTCTTAATAGTCCATACAACTTCACATAGAAAGCAGTGTTGGTCAGGATCCTCATATCCATCTCCTCTAAAGGTGGGTAACCTCATCTCATCTTCCATAGATATTCCTAAGGTTCCTGACTGAGTATGCACTGAACCACTTGTACCAGTTCTCTAAGTGTTCTGATAAATTAGGTTACTTTGGTTATTTAATGCTACTAAAATAACAGGGGTGTAATATCACTTACTTCAATAGTCTGTGCAGTCCCTGAAGTTTTTGAATATTCTCGGCGAGGTTCTTCAGTCTTCTCTTCTTCTGCCCTATCAGGCATTGAATGTTCCTCGTTCAATAACTATTCTTCTTCTCCATTGCAGAACCCTTTTTCTTGTGGTGGTTCATGATTCTGCTCAAACAAGTCTACCAGAGGAACTTCTATGAAGGTTCTCCCATTGAGCATGTGTTTGACCTCTGTGTCGCTGTCATTGTCTAAATTTCTGAACATTAGCTCTCAGTCTGACCCACTACTATATCTTCAGGATGTTCTTCTCATGCAATAACATCTTTATCTTCAACTTCAAGAAGTGTAAAAATTTTCCTCTTGGCCCCTTAAAGAAATATCTCTCTACTTGGCTATATGACTCTACTTTGTCAATAGAAAACTCGGTGATATACCCTCCAATGGTACTATAAAACCAATGATCTACTGCTCTTGACACAACATTATCAACTCTCTTTACCTTCTTGATCAATGCCGATGTCTAAACCATAAGCGGTCTAGATCTGATCTCAAACTAGGTATCTGCTAATCTAGCTAACCACTCGTATAACTCCTTATGAATTCCTCTAAAGAACATTTCATGTATATCAGTAAAGATATACCTTCCCAACCAATCTTCTGTACTAATATTAGGGTTATTATTCTGAGCTTATTCGAAGTCCTTCTCTTGTTCCTCTATCCACTCCTGATTCTCTATCTTCGATGGAAACCACCTTGACATTCCCTCAAGAAGATCCCCATCAGAGAAATGAAACCATTTTTTGGCATAGGGGTAGACCCGGGGTTCAATTCTAATAGTGCACCAACAAGACCTAACTACTGGCCCTTTCAGAAACACCTATAGAGAAGATGCAGTCTCACCCAAAGTAGCTATAGGCGGTTGCAGGACATAAGTGTCTACAACTAGAGGAAATGGAAAGTGGATCCAGGGCAACACTCTCACACATATCTAGTGATTCTTTACCTTTCTTAATCCTACCTTGTGAGCTATATCTTAGATCTAACATAATATTTCATTGACGGTATATCATAGATCAGAAGAACACAACATTAATCACACACAACATGATATACGTGGTTCACCCTCTCCCTAGGCTACGCCCACAAAACTACACTTTATAATATATTAGGTGAAAGATTACATTTCTATCTACGCTCTTAGCTTGCAGATATTCTCTCCTTCCCTCTTCTCTCTATCTCCCTTCCCTACGCACCAAGCTGCAGGGTTGATCTTCGCACCTAGCTGAAGATCTTACAACACAAACTTCTCTCTCAATAAAAACAACAATCAACATCATACATAATCTCTCTCGGTCTCTCTCTAACACATCCCAGTTCCTTTTGACCTTTATTTATACATTACAATATCTCACTGATAGCCTTAGGACGAAGCCTATGTGTCAAAACCCTAGGTCAACTTGACCTGCATTTTCAGGGCTTCGCTAGCCTGTCTTTCCTTCCTTCCTGTGAGGTTCTCCAAATCATCTACCCGTGGCTTTTTTGGCTTATTGATTTGTCCACGATCCACCTTCCTTGTTGATATGCCTTCCTCGACCTCCTCATTCAACAACTTTTTGTCTCAGACTTTGCTCCATATTTTCTGCTTCTTTGGCCACTTTGAATTGATCTCAGTCAGCAAGTCTTCCGTGTAGTTTGCATTTCGTATTTTCTCCCTCAATATTCACTTCTTTCCATAACCAAGGGCCAAAAATAATCCCTCAGGAAAATGACTTTCTATTCAAATATTTGAATTCAGTAGAAAATACCACAACAAACACCTAACCAAGAGGGGAGTCTAATTCCCACAGACCCAAGAAATAAACCAACTACAAATGCCTGCTCTGAAGATAAGAAGGGAAAACATTTTTTCCCTCCATTCCTTTTAACATTCAAAGTCTTCAACAAAAACCACCATAACTGTTTGTTCGATTCAGGAGAATCCTCTAATGTTATGCCACTGTCCATTTGCAAAAAAATAAATGAAGTCCCTCTCAAAAGTGACAAACACGTAATACAACTAGACAAAACGCAGGTGAAGGTCATGGGAGAACTCAAAGATGTAATAATCAGAATAGCGACACATCCTAAATTTGTGCAAGTACTTGACATTATCGTAGTGGATATCCCTGAATATTATGGATTTTTATTGAGCTGAGATTGGTCCGAGAAGCTAAATGAGTACTTCAATACAAACTGGGCACACCTTTGGCTACCATTAAAGGGACACAAAAATATGATCAGAATTGATAGGGAAAGATATCTAAAACATACTGTCACTGACCTATAAATCCTAAATGAACCCTTATCGACAGAATTCCCTGTACTAGGTAATTATTCCTATGAGTCCTACTTTCATAACTTCTCCCCTCTCTCATATGATTTCCCTCTTACTCAAAACTCCAAAATGATTTTTCGAGAGAAATTACCAACGATGGTGGAGGAAACTCTTTTTTTCCAAGAACCCTTTCCCCTTTTCTAGGAAAAGGGGAAAGCGAAAGAAAAGAGGAAACTGATAGATTTTGCCCGCAATTTTGGACCTTATACTTTGATGGCTCTAAATCACAAGAAGGGTCTGAGGCAGGGTGCATCCTCATTAATCCAAAAGATAAAGTTGACGACGACACTAGTTCTCCATGCTAGGCCCCTTTTTTCATATGACCTTAGGCTGTGTATTGGGGATAAACCATGAAACATGCTTTGGGTTTTGGACTTCGGCCTTTTCACAACAGCCAACTCCCAATTTCTCCAAAATCTGAGTTGACAAACGCAAATGGCACGAGGATCAATGGTCCCCATCGTTTATTTAAATCAACAACCCTAAATACTTTGAGCTTTGGGATCCTTGGCTTTACCAACTCTGATTTCCTCTGAAGGACTCTTCCTCCGAAGTCCGTGGATATCTACCATGTGTCCCTTCCAGATCCAACAGTCTGTATTCCTTTTCCCTTCATGACTTCGATGATTTTTTCTCCTACTCCACGCAGATCTCTCAGAGCTTTATCTCCCAGACCTTCTGATATTTCACCACCTGTCTCCCCTTTTGATGGCTCGGTTAAGTTCGAGCCTTTGATCCTTGCCAATAAACTCCTGGTGTCTTCCCACAGTCCACGTTGTTCCTCTTTAGCTTTGGGACTTGGAATGAGTCTTCTTCTACTCACTCCCTATGCTTGACACATCATCCACTACTTGAATTGTTCTCGGTCTTCTGCACTCTTTACAGAGACTTTGTGCATAATGGAACTATTCCTCCTGAGATTTAGTATGTTCGAATATTTAAGGGTCTCGGCCCTTCTATGCCCTTCAAAGGACTATCTGGTGCCCCCTGAAAACCCAATGCTCTTCCTATTGATCTTGTAAAGTGGAACTACATTAACCCTGGTGCGCTCCTTGCGCTTGGATGGACTTCAAATGACTGTATTTTGACACTTCATTTGAGTGTTGGCCTAGTGAAATCCTTGCACAGGTCTTCCTCCCAAGTGTTCAACGAATCTGTTTCTCCTTGAACTCTAACTGCTCAGACCCCAAAGCTATCTTCCCCCTTTGTTCCTTGAGGGGATATCTGTGCCCTCTTGGCACCTTTTTCTCAAGCACTCCTTGCTAAGATTACAGAGTGTTCAAAATCTCTATGAGTGTCCTCCTCTAACAATTCTCTCCTCACAACTCTAAATAGATCTCACCTTTTCATCCTTGCACTTTCTCAATTCCCTCCTAGAAGAGCTCTACATAATCTTCAACAATTTTGCTTTCTGTGCCTTCTCTACACAGTCTCTCGTCTAAGGTATTCAACAAACTTGAGGTGTCCCTCTGAGTATGTAGACTATTCTGGTATTCCCTCCTGGCACTTTATCCTCTAACTTGAAAGAGTTCACACACACACTCCTTGCGCTGGCGACAAAGTCTCAATACCTTGTTGTGCACTCCTTGCACAACCAAAAGAACGCAGAACAAATCCAACAGACTCTCAAAGATAGAGAAGTCTATCTTAATCCTACATATGAAAATTGATGCATACACCTACAACATATATTCACAAACACACAATTAACATTAATCAAATACAAACATTTACCTCACAGGAATTGATAAACAGAGAAATATGTTCATTTGTATTAATATCAAAATGTCAATTAAAATATGTGCAAGCTCAGAATGCAATAGAGTCTTGGCTCTTCCCTCCTCTCTTTTTGAGCTCTCTATGCACTCGTCTACTCTACATGCTAGTGAATTTTGACACAAGATATTTTTACAAAAGAGGGCTCCTCGAGCTCTCCCTCCAACTCACCTAACTCTCATTAATTACATAGAGTTACATTCAATGGCCATATAGTCCGAATCAAATATATATCCCATCATCCTATTAGGCATTAAATATGACCTTATCTACATCCTGTACAAAGGCATCAAATTGGCTCTTCCAACCTTACAACATTTAATTGCTTTAATTTTACATTTAAAATTTAAATTGAGGGAGAAATGAGAGGGTTGGTGCTTCTCCCCTCCTTCAATGCACTTTGGTGAGATGGAATGCTGGTGCATTGCTAAGGTGGAGTGATTCTCTTGCATCATACTCCACTGCTATGAAAAAATCATGAGCTCCTTCTCATGAGCTTCCCAGCTCTGGTGAAATTGTTCTGGATCCCAAACTTTCTCCTAGAGTTGTCTTCTGATTCCTCTACTTTTCTACTGGTGTTTCTTCCTTGATTCTCGTGCAGGTTCTCCTCTATTCATCTCCCTCCTACAAACAAATTTATTTTCTGACCTCAACATCAACTCTCTAATCTCTTATATCACCTCTTCCAGCTTCTCTACTCACTAGTTCTCCTTATGCATTATGCTCTACTGCATCTCCTCCTTGTCAATGGGTAGGTCAACCTGACTTTCCCTATTGTTTATTCTTCTATGGACTTGATTTACTACCCTATTGCAGAATCCAATTCTGCAGTCTCCTCATTGAGTCATTTCTCAACTTCCTCCTCTTCCAGTTCAACTTCTGCCATCTCCTTTGCTGGTACATCTCCATCTCCCTCCAGTTTCTCCTCCACATGTTTCCAACTTATCCTATTGGATGTGCATGCTTTTCACTATCACCTTTCTCTCCAGGTCTTCTAGATATTCACACAGATTATCAAAATCCATGTTTTCTACCTCCTCTTCTGCTTCAGGCTCCACTGTTGCAATCATCTCCTATTCAACTTCCTGGATGAAAATTCCAAGCAATTCTGCTGAGTGCTCTTTCTCCTCTTTTATGACAGTCACAATTAGCTGTCTTTCTGTTGTTTCCTATGAAACACATGCTCTGGCTTCAATTGGGTTTCTTGATAGGAATATATATATTCCCCCAATGATCATGACACATATCTGATTCTCCTCTGCCAGCGTTCCTAGCTGATCTAAATTCACCTCCAAGTTCCTGATACTTTCAGATAGTCTCACTTCCTCTGTGACCACGTGGAAACTTGAAAATTTTGTCCTACCCTCCTAGAATTCTATAATATCCCTCACTGATATCTTCTCATTTCCCACCTGGAAATTTGGAATTTCATCTCTGCCCTCTTGGTATTCTACAAGACCTCTGCTTGATCTCTCCTCGTCATCACTGAGGCTTTCTCCAACTTCTGGTTCGGAAATGAAAACCTGCCCCTCCTCTGTGTCACTAAGGGTTTCAACATGCCTCAACCACTTCTTCAACTCCTGGCAATGAATCCTAGAAACCAATTGTTGGATAGGCCATTTCCCTCTTCTCTTCAAGGGCTACTCATACCTCCAGCGTACCTACGCCTCCTGCTGCATTTTCAATGTTATCCTGTCCATTTTGGCTCTGATCTCTTCGAGATCTTTGTCCATATCTGCCTTTCTTTTCTAATGGTGGTCCTTGCCTTGACCAAGCCTATGACCTTTAGTAGCCATCTTGCTTCACCTTCATCCCACCTGGATGTCTACTGTTCACTCTGCAACTGAGAGCACCTCCAGCTTTTGCTACATCCCACCTGGTTGTCAAATGTTTGTTGCACACTTGCAAACAAATCTTCACAGAGTATTCCACTGTGCCTTCACCTTCTCTTTCTTTTGCTGCTATCTATAGACAAAAATTGAGCTCTGATACCACTTGATGGTATCATACTATATCCTCTTTCCTACAAAAATTTAAAATTTGTGGCTCTGATACCACTTGATGGTATAAGACTAGCTCCTCTTTCCTATAGAAATTTAAAATATGCGGCTCTAATACCACTTGGTGCAACCCCCTCATCCTCTTGGGGCTACATGACCTCCCAATATAGGATCTTTCAATCACTTGAGTTGACTCGAATCATCGGTTCCATGCAGGAACCCAATCCAAATTCTCACAGGTCCCTCTTTCTCCAAAGTGTGGGTTCTATCAACCCTACGACCCTCTCCTTTGGTACTTTGAAGAAAGTTGATGGTGAAACTAGTTCTCCATGCTAGGCCCCTTTTGTCATATGACCTTAGGCTGTGTCCTAGGGATAAACCATGAAATACTCTTTGGGTTTCGGGCTTCATCCTTTTCACAACAACCAACTCCTAATTTCCTCAAACTCCTAGTCAATAAACACAACTGGTGCGAGGATCAACGATCCCCATAATTTCTTTAAATCAATGGCCCTAAATACTTCAGGCTTCAAGGGCCTTGGCCTTACCAACTCCAATTTCCTCCAAAGGAATCTTCCTCCAAATTTCATGGATCTTTTCCACATGTACTATACAGATCCAACAGTCTTGATTCCTTCGCCCTTCGTGACTTCGAAGATTTTTTCTCCTACTCCAGGTAGATCTCCCAAATATTTATCTCTCAAACCTTTTAATCTTTCACCACCTGTCTCCCTTTTGGATGGCTTGGATAAGTTCCAACCTTCGGGCCTTTCCAGGAAACTCCTCATTTCCTCCCACACTCCACGCTCTTCCTCTTGATCTTTGGGACTTGGAATGAGTCTACTTCTATGCACTCCCTGCTCTTGACTCAGTCCACCACTTGAACTTTTCTTGGTGTTCTACACTCTTTACAGAGACTCTGTGCACAATGACACTATTCCTCCTGAGATTTACCTTGTTCGAATATTTAAGGGTCTCGAACCTTCTACTCCCTTCAAAGAACTGTATGGTGCCCCCTGGAAACCCAACACTCTTCTTCCTGAGCTTGTAAAGTGTAACTAACCCATGAAACACTCCTTGAACTTGACTAGCCTTCAAATGGTTGTCTTTCGACACTTCATCTGAGTGTTACCCTAGTGCAATCCTTTCACAGGTCTTCCTCCTGAGTGTTCAACAAATTTGTTTCTCCTTGACCTCTAACTTCTTAGACCCCAAAGGTCTCTACCCCCTTTGTTCCTCGAGGGGATACCTGTGCCCTCTTGGCACCTTATACTCAAAAAATCCTTGCTGGGATTATAGAGCATTCAAAAAATCTATGAGTGTCCTCCTATGACACTTCTCTCCTCATAACTTGAAATAGAGCTCACCTATGAACCCTTGCACCTTCTCAATTCCCTCCTGGTAGATCTCTACAAAATACTCAAAAATTCTATTTTTTGTGCCTTCTCTGCACAATCTCTCCTCCAAGGTATTCAACAACCTTGAGGTGTCCCTCTAAGTATGCAGACTATTCTGGTGTGCCTTCTTGACATGTTTTCCTCTAACTTGGAAGAGTTCAGACACACACTCCTTGCACTGGCTATAGAGTTTCAATACCCTGTTGTGCACTCCTTGCACAACCAAAAGAACCCATAACAAATCCAACAAAATATCAAAGATAAAGAAGTCTATCTTAATCCTGTAGATGAAAACTAACACATACACCTACAACATATATTCATAAACACATAGATAACATTCATCAAATACAAACATTTACCTCACAGGAATTGATAAACAAGTAAATATGTTCATTTGTATTAATATTAGAATGTCAATTATAATATGTGCAAGATCAGACTGCAATAGAGTCTTGACTCTCCCATCCTCTCTTTTTGAGCTCTCTACTCGCTCATCTACTCTACATGCTAGTTCTAATGAATTTTGACACAAGAGATTTTTACAAAAGAGGGCTCCTCGAGCTCTCCCTCCAACTAGCCTAACTCTCATTAATTACATAGAATTACATTCAATGGTCATCTAGTCTGAATCAGATCTAGATCCCATCAACCTGAAAACCATTAAAGGTAACCTTATCTAGAGCCTGTACAAAGGCACCAACTTGGCTCTTCCATCCTTTCAACATTTAATTGCTTTAATTTTACATTTAAAATTTAAATTGAGGGAGAAATGAGAGGGTTGGCACCTCTCCCCTCCTTGAATGCGCTTTGATGAGTTGGAATGTTGGCGCATTGCTGAGATGAAGCAATTCTCCTGCATCATCATGACAACGGGAGTGCCATTCATATTACAAATACCTCATCCTTCCATTCTAATACTAAGCATATACAAATCATGTACCATTTCATACGATCGATATTGGAAAATGGACATTTGAATTTGGAAACGATACAAACTAGACAAAATCCTGCAGACATGCTAACAAAGGTAGTAACCAATGAGACATTGAGTTCCTTCTTAGTTTCAGTTGGCCTTCAAGCATGAAGGTGAAGATGAGAAATTTTCTAGGTCCAAAATCGATCATATTCCAACAGGTACAACAACATTGGAGTTGTTGTGATCAATCTCCAAGTGGAATATTGTTGGTTGAAGAGCTTGATTATCTTCCCAATTCATATGCAAGGCAAAGAGAATGTAGGATACATAATTCTTGGCCTGCTCAGCCTTGAGGGGGAATAAATTTTTGTTTTTATGCAATTTAAATATTGTAATTTCATAGTCAATATGGACCATTCATTATAAGGTTGCATATCTGACGGTAGAGGTTATGTTATGGATTTTTCCCTAGAATAAAACCCTCTTTTATGATGAATTGTATTGTGGTTGTGTGTGCAGTAGAGTGAATATTGTATTCTAAGAGAGATATTGTGAGAGAAAGAAGGGAAACTTACAATGGATGTGTTGTATGTTGTATCCCTTCATTTGCTGGATAATAATAAAGGAAGGACCTGGAAATTTCTCTGGTGGACGTAGAACACACTAGGTGAACCATTTATATCTATGTCTCTATTGTATTGTGCATCTTTTGTGTTTTATTTCTGCATTTGTTTTATTTTATTTCTTCACGATCATGTTTTTATAACATGAAGTGGAAAAAAAATAGGAACCCAAATGTGAATATGATAGCTTTAGAGGAGCACGACGAATCACCTAAGGTAGCAAAAATTACGCACGGAGGAGAGAAACAAGAGCTGACGTGACATAACAAGGAAAGTGGAACAAGCAGTGGGTAAGGAAAGTAATAGATCTTCCTCCATTGTTTGATCCTAGAAGGGAGAAAGACACATACAAAAAAGAAAGGAAATAACTGCTAGAGACATAATGGATATCATCGAATTCGAATGCACCATCGGTGTATGACATGCCACCTATCTATGACATTCCTCCAGTCTATGACCATTCAAAAAGGAAAGTTGAGAAGGTAAGTACGTTGAGAATTTTCTTGAAGAGTTGTTTAGAATTAATGAAATATGAGACTATGTTAAATGCACTGTGCGGGATGATTGATCAATGCATGCAAGATAAAAAATTCCCTATCATGCAACAAATAGTTAACCAGGTACATCACAAGAAAAGGAGGAATAGGGAATTTCGACTGAATGTGAGGATAAGATATTATGACATGGATAATATCATTTTAGACCTAGGATCTGATGTGAATTTCCTTATGAAGTAGACCTCGAAGAAATCAACATAAGATTGTTCCAATTGGAAGGATATTAAGGGTAAATGTTAAGATGGATGAAGTTTGTATTATAGCTGATTTCGAAGTAATCGAGATAGTATATGGAAGTAATCCTTATCCAAAATTACTAGGACTTGATTGGTCTTTTGATAATCAGACCCTGATTGATCTAAATAAGATATAGATGGTCTTTGAAGCATAATATTGGAAAGTGACTGTGCCATTGGATCCCATAGAGGGGATAAGATATGTGGAACTGACAACAAGAAAAGAGCTCAATAAGCTTTATAATGTGATTGTGTGGATGGATAAATATGTGAACCCTACTACTAATGTTGAACTTGGTTGGAGAAGTATTAGTTCCTATGCATCAGATTCAGAAGAAGCACTGAATCATTGGTAGTAGAGATTACATGAAGTATCAACAAGGAGATGTGCTCATATTACCCATGAATTACGCTAGATTGGAACTGAGCTATGTGATCCCCTAAAGTATAATGGACTAACAACCATAGAATTTTTTATAAAGGAATTTGAATTTCATATACCATATCAACAAATATTGTTATCTTTAGATGTCGTGCTGAAAGCTACTTCTGCAATATGGTGGGCTACACATAAGGAAATAATAGAGGATTGGAAGCAATGAAAAATATTTTTATAGGTCATATTTGGAGCAATAAAATAATATGTTACGTGGAAGTATGTGGGTTTGAGTTGTCCTACAAAGCATGTTACACAATGCATTTTGACATGGAGATCAGTACCGAAGCAAGAATGGTCGCACTTGTTTATACACACTCTATATACGATTTTGAAGAACTGGTATTTAGAACTGGAAGTGCCTAGAGAGACAACAGATTGAGAAGAGTTGACTTACAACTTCAAGGTTACTTTAAGTTTTGAATATGATGTTCCTTCAATAGAAACAACTCTATAGGTTATCAAGGAAAATATATTTTCATAAGAAGAATCAATAGAAATAGTACCCGTTTTCAACGTGCATAGATATTTTGTGATGGTTCGAGAAGTTTTGGAATTTTATAATGTCTTTGGAGAAGACTAGGAGGATGAATATATAATAAATTTGCAAGTACCAGAAATTGAAGGAGAATGTGCATTAGAAGGTCCAAAGATTGAATCTATTGTGTATGCAAAGACATTGAAAATGTGCAAAGTGAATATTGGTACATAGGATAAGCCCAAGTTTGCGAACATAAGAGATTACTGGAATGAAGAGATTGTTGAAAACATTGTTGATTTACTATGCAAATATCAATATCAAATCCCAACTACATTTTTTAGAGATGAAAGGGATTGGTAGAGAGCTACGAGAGATGAAGATCCCTTTGAATCCAAATTCTAATCTTATGAAGCAGAGACCATATCGATTGAACTCGATATATAAGTAGAAGGTGAAAGAAGAGATAGAAAGGGTGTTGGAAGCATGAATTATTGAACCTGTTGTAGAGTCGTAGTGGATTAGTCTGATGGTGGTTCATGATAAGAAACAATGAGGAATCATAATTTGTGTAGATTTGAGGAAAATGAATGATTCTTGCTTACATGATCCATTTCCTACTTTGTTTACAAATGAAGTCTTGGATAATGTAGGAGGACATGAAACCTACTCATTCACTAATGGATTTTAAGAATATCATCAGATTAAGATTGCACAGGAAGATGGACATAAGACTACATTTTCTACAGAATGGGGATGTTACAAGTACATAGTTATGCCTTTTGGATTGAAAAATTTAGAAAAAATATTATCCATAGTAGTAGCAACATTTAAAGAGTTTATTCATAAGTTCCTGGAAGTATACTTGGATGACTAGACAATGTTTAGTTTGTTGGAATACCATGTTGAAACTTTGTGCTTGATGTTGGACAGATGTGGGAAATTTCAAATATCTTTGAACTTAAAGAAGTGCTTCTTCTGTGCACCATTTGGAATTTTTTTGGGTCATGTAGTATGTAAACATGGAATTTTTGTTGCTCCTGCAAATATTATTGTAACTGTTGATTTTCCATCACCTACTTTAGTGTGACAATTACAAGAAACATTGGGTCATACAAGGTACTGCATGAATTTTATTAGGGGATATTCCTAGATCATAGCTCCATTGGAAATATTGTTGAAGAAGTATGTGAAATTTCAATGGAATGAGGAATGTTAGAATTGTTTGGATACTTTGAAGTAGAAGCTAGTTACTATGCCAATTTTGGTATTTCCATATTAGAAGAACGAATTCCATGTCCATGTAGATGCATCCTCTATAGCATTAGTCATAGTTCTAACAAATCTGGGAGAAGGATATTTAGATCACCCCATTGCATTTTCCATAAGGAAATTTTCAAATACAAAGAAGAATTATACTACTACAAAACATGAAGGATTGGAAATGGTGTATGCACTACATAAGTTTAGACATTATCTATTGGGTTCACATTTTAAAATGTATACAGATAATTCTGCATTGACATACTTGGTCAATAATCCAGTGTTGGGGGGGGGGTGGTGATATGCAGATGGTTATTACTATTCCAGGAGTATGAATTTGAAGTAATTGTGAAACTAGGAAAGTTAAACTCAAGACCAAATCATTTGTCACGCATACTATCAGGAGAAGATGCAATAAATTTGGATGATAGTCTCTTGAATGTGAACTTATTTGCAGTACAAATGGTTGATGACTATTTTGCAGATATAGTCCAGTTATTGAGTACAAGAGTAGCCCCACCTAAATCTACAGTTGTGTAGAAGAAGCAGTTAGTAGTGAAGGAAACAGATTATTTGCTAATAGCAGGAAATTTCTATAAGTTATGTGCAAATGGTATTTATACAACAATGTGCATTAGAGCATGAAATACATATGATATTGTCAGAGGAACATGAAGGAGTTGCAGGAGGTCACTATGCAGGGAAAGAAACATCCCAAAATATTTTTTTGTGTAGGAATGTGGTGCCCCACTCTTCACAAGGACGCTAAGGAATTCTGTTAGACTTGTGATGTTTTTTAGAGAATTGGGAAGCCATCCATCAGAGATGAGATGCCTTTAGTACTGCAAGTGACATTGAAGAATTTTGATAAATGGGTAGTTGATTTTGTTGGATCGATCAATCCACCAATGAAAAGGTCAGGATTGAGATACATCATTACTGTGACATATTACTTGACCAGATGGGATGATGCAAAACTTGTTAGATACTGTAGCATGAAGAATACTATGTGATTTAATTTTGACAATGTGGTGACAAGGTTTGGATGTTCGAGAATCCTTATGTGTGATGAGGGAACTCTCTTTTTGAATAAGATGATTGTTTCATTGACAGAGGAATTTTTGGTTCATCACAAAAAAGTACACCTTACCATCCCGAGGCAAACAAAATAGTGGAAGCATTCAACAAGATCCTAGAACATGCATTGACAAAGGTATTTAATCTAAGTTGAGATGACTGGGACTTGAGGATTCTAGTAGTTCTATGGGAATATACAAATACAAGTAATAAATTGACAGGAAATACACCATTCATATTAGTATATGGTCAGGAAGAAGTTATGCCTATGGAATTCATTATGTCGAGTATACACATTGCAACATTGACAGATATTACTGATTCAAGAACAGTAGAAAGAAGACTATCAGAGCTAGTAGAAATGGAGGAAGACAATTTTGTCATAGGATTTCATTATCAAGTGAATAAAGCATGTGATAAATCTTGACATGATAGACACATTAAACAAAAGAAGTTCCAGATAGGAGACTTAGTTTTTCTTTTTGACAACAAGTTTTTGTAGCACCCTAGAAAGTTCTAAATGCACTGGTTAGGCCCATATGTGATAATATTTGTGACAGATGCAAGTGTTTTTCAGGTAGAGAAAATGAATGGGGAAGTTGTGGAAGGATTGGTTAATGGTAGTCAATTGAAACTATATAGGGACAATTATGCTTCTGCACACTAGTATGAGCACACATAATGTGTACTATAGTATTTGCATAATAGTATTTGTATCATATAAAGAAAAAGAAAATAAGAAAATAAATAAAAGAGTTTGAGGAAAGAGACATAAGGTTTAAGTTATGCATAAGGTAAATTTCAAACATTTATACTAGTAAGGAGATAAACCAAAAAATGTCATAGAGATGTAGAAAGAGGAAGGAATTGTGCGCAAGAAGGAGGATTGAATTGCAACAAAGATCCGCACAAAGGACATGAAAATCATTAAAGAACATATATAATATGACAAGCATTAAAGATAAAAAATTATGACGAGTTAGTGAAGACACATAGACATAACTGAAAAATGACAAGAGTATTTGGACATGCTGAAAAATCTAGTGTATGATCCATCGGAGGATACAAAGTTAATGAGGAGTTAGGTAAAGAATTGAATGTGAATGTAAGTGGATTATACTATAAATTTGGTCATGAAGAAGAATGGAAACAACTATAGACAAGACATAAAAGAAAATAAGGGGTTGACAAAAAAAGGTTATTATTGTTCAAGCTTTCAGAGAGACAAAAAGAGCCAAATGAGTTTTGCAGAGCTGAGAAAGTAAGTTATAGACGTGATTTATTTTCATAGAGAAATGGTGCCAGCGAATATAGGAGAAGCATCATCATAATAGAAGAAACATTGCACCAAGAAAACATCAATACTTTTATTCAAGGAAACCCTAGGAGCATTAGTGTCAGGGAAAACCACAGTTAACTTTCCAAACGATTATGTGCCACCCATGAAGCCAACAACAAAGCAGGTTAAGCTACCAAAGGATCTAAATTATGAACTTTTTGAACTAGAGATCCCACCGAGGGTAATCATTGAAGAAGATATGTTAGGCGTTGTAGGAAATATAAAGTTTTCATACCACGATTTGGAAGACATAAATAATTTTCCATAGTTAGCACTAGTTAAGTACATGCACACAAAAATCAACCCAGATTCACACACAGTTATAGTAGAGCCACATGAGTGGGAACTAGGGTTGGAGAAAATAGACATTTGGAATCTATTATAGATTCCACATTTTGGTAGGAGCGTAGTTATCAACATCTGCATCAAGTTATTATTGAGTTGCGTCCATGAAGGATTTTTATGGTTGGATAGACCAGTGTCGATAAATAGTCAACTCATTGCACGGATCACTAGGTTACCATCAATAGGGGAAGACCCACTTTCATTATTCAAAAACAAATCTAAGGAGAAATCCTTGGAGGAGAATATGAAGGATAATTATGACACACATAGAGGATCACGCGGTTTGGACATTGCAAGTATTAATGATGATACTATCAAGTTCACGATGCAGGTGCTAGATTGTAAGTTATTGAGGAAATGTCAAAAATATCAAGTACCAAGAGGTGTGATAGAAACAATTTAATAGTGCATCACAAGAGTACAAATGAACTGGGTGAGTTCCTAGTAAACCAGTTCTTGATGGATTGCAGGGAGGTACAAGATAAAGGAACATAATTCCATTATGCATGGCCATTGATATTGGTTACATTAGTGGCTTGGAGGGAGCTGAAAGACACTCAATTTATGGGAGTTACGAAGAAACCATGTTTGGCAGCAAAGTATGTGAACTTGTGGCATACTGTGCACAAGGAAAGATAGTTGGATAATAACATCACTTTCGATGTTTACAAGGAGATAAATTCAAAGATAATTTAGGATACACCACACATACTACCGCAAGTGGTGGAAGCATAAAAGGTGATTGGACGTTTTAAAGAAGAAAGACATCATATGTATTTCCAAGTCAAGAGGGATCCAGATCAATAGTGGAAGATGACTAGATATAGGTTGACAAGAGATGAGGTTGGATATATTATAGAATATTGGAAGGAAGAATGGAAAACCCCACTACTGGAAACAAAGAAACCATAAACACAAATTCCAGAGAAAAATCCATAAGAAGAAGAAGAATAGGAAGGACAAGTAAATGGCATAGGATACACATAGAAAATAGTACCATGCCCTGGAGAGAAGAGTAAAGAACATGATAAGGGGAGATCAGTACACCAATGCAAGAAGAGGAAAAAATTCAATGAAGTGGCCACTTAGGCCTTGACAGAATATGATATAGAGAAAATAGGAAATCAAGTAAAGGAAGTGACAAACAAAGAATTTCATCACATGGTGCATAAACAAGAGGAGATACACACATATTTGCAGGAGAAAATAGATTCATTGCATCAACTCTTGGAAGAAACCAAGATAGCACCAGAGCCAAGGACAAAGGAAGAACATACGAAGAGTAAAATGAATATTACAAAAGCAAGATCAATGACTTCACACCCATCATAAGTATCAACAGAGCACTAAATGATAAATATATCACCATAGGCTATAGATTTCCCCTCGACAGAGATGCAAGATCAAGCACAATAATTAAGTCATATTGACTTAGTCTTGTTGCAACTGTCAATGAATTTATTAAAGGGTTTGTAGACAAGTGTTATGTAGGAGATAAATTTTTGTGCAGATTCGATGATGATGGAGTTGTCCAAAGTGACAAATGATAAGGAAACATTGCAAATAGAATACAAAAAAGTTATGATGGAGTAGGATGAGGTCTAATAGAAAGAAGAAAGGATACAATAAGAAATCCAAAAGGTTTGTAGAAACATTCTAGAGGTCCTAATGGAAGTAGATGCTCCATTAGAAGAGCAAGTGTCGAATATTAGGGAAGATATTCATGGCTTCCACACAAATATATTAGAATTAGAAGCATGCTCTACACCAAGCACTCAACTTGATGAAAGGGATAAAAGGGTGAAGACGACGATGAAAACAATGGAAAGTATCAAGAGTTTGGAGGAAGAGTGTGACAAGTTTTATGAAGAAATCACACAAGTATGGACTCAACTAACAGAAGATGCAAGGTTGTAAGGAATAGAGAAAAAGTTGTAGGCTACGGAGGAGAAGGCACATAATTTTAAAGAGACAATGAGCACTTTGCTACCAACAAAAAATATGGCTGCAATCACATAGAATAGGAATATGTACCTAGACATGAACCAAATGAGAACATAACAACATGCTTGTGCACATAATATATAGACGCTAGAGGAGGACGCGTTTCAGGTAATAGAGGAACTTGCAACTATGCAAGGAATAGTAAAGCATGCAGTGTAAGAGAGTGCAGAGAAGTTGAAGATCCACATTACTACAGAGATAATCGAGGGAATTTTGAAGCAAGAAACACAAGTAAATAAAAAGGTTGTGACTATAAGAGAAACACTCTAGAATTTCATTACGATGTGGAAGAAGGCCTGAAGTGGCTCAAGATGAGACACATGTGAGTGTTGGGGGCCAGTTGGAGCAAGACATTTTGGGACCGTTTTGGGAATCATGTAGGAGAAAACCACGTGACAAGTTGGCTAAGGAGAAGTGCGCACGAAATAAAGGAAGGAAGTTAACGCATTTTCAAGGGCCAACACGTGTGAAAGATGGAAGTTAGTTAGAATTCATTAAATATTTTGGTCTATTTTGTAACGCGATAAGCCCTAATGTAAATGTATAAATATAAAATGGTTTAAAGTAGAATGTATGTGTGATGAATAAGCGATGCTAAGTTGGATATGAGAGAATGAGCTATGTGTGCACTGTATGCACGGATGGCAAGGGAATTTTGGGTATAACTGAGATATCATGTATGAGTGCAGTGCACACCTTTTGTAAGAGATGATGCTAAATGATAATATAAGAAGCCTGTCATTGTGGATGTAGCCCATGTTGGGTGAACCACATTAAAATATAGTGTCTCTATGTTATGCTGTGATGTGTTTGTTTACTATTCTGATTATTTCGTGCACTTAATGTACGTTGGTTATTAAGAATATGTTATACGTTGTTATGGTTATAGGAACATGATATATGGTATAATTATTGAATGTTAAGTTGAATGTTTATTATGAATGCCTCCTTTCCCTTCATGCTTGTAGAAACTTGGTTCATGGATTCCCCATAGATACCTTGGGTGAGACTTCACCTACTTGCAGGTGATGCTGAAAGGGCCAGTATATTTAGGTTTTTGTTGGTGAATTGATGTTGAACCCTAATTCTACCCTCTGTGCACCAAAAAATGTCTCATGAGGTTTAATAGGAAATGGAAGTATTGGTGCACATTCAAGCATAACTACAAGCACAATATGGTATTGAAGAAACTTACGTATAACTTTCATCAATTTAATAACCCACCATTAAAATTAAGAATTAAATATTATACTCAAATCAAAAGTTAAACATAATGTTTTCTACCTAACCACAAGGTATTAGGATATATGTACATGAACCATTTTTGTGATAACATCAAGCTTTTATAATAGTGTCATATTTTTAAAAGGGACAATTTATTATAATAAGGGCCTCATGATTCATTTAGTGACTTAAGTATTTAGTTAGGGATTTATAAGGTTTGTTTTTTTGCATCTCTATGGATATAAATAGCGGTATTTTCCCTCTCTTATGTATCTTTATCATTTTGTGAATAAAAATATGTTAAAATTTCTCTTAAGTAGTTAAGTGTGTCCAATATTCTTTAACTTTAGACTATTAAAACAATAATTGCATGCATAAGGATCACTGAAAGAAAGACATCCAAAATATACACAATATTTATCCTGGGAACTCTCATGGGGGAGAAAACCCAACAAAGATTCTTCAATATAGATTCTTCAACAAGTACAATGTCTCTCTCAAGAGAGATCTGACCAAATATAAGATAAAATAGAAAACCCAATATAGAATAGGGTAGTGCACCACTAGACCAAAATAATCCTCCAACATATAACCAAAACCCTTCACTAGAAAACCCTTCCTTTGTAACTACATCTCCTCCTTATACTTGCACACTTCTTCTTATGTGAGAGAGTATGTGTTGTGTGTTTTCCAAGTGAGGCACCCAACCTATTATAAATATAGGTTGAACCACTCAAAATTAGGTCAGGGTCAACCTGCACACTTTACCCCCTTTTAATTTACAATAGACTTTTGTCAAGGAATAGTAGGGCCGATTTTTACAAAGGTACAATATGGATGAATTAAAAAATAATATAATATTGTTATTTATGGTTTTGTCTTGGTATAATACAATATGAATAAAATAAGAATATCTTTCGAAGCTACTCAAACTTCAACACTCCCTCCTAGCAAGGAAGGTATGCTTCTGGAACGATCGTCACAACTGCTTTTACACATTTGTACACTTGACAATTGACTTGTTAAATTTCCATGAATATATATTGAAGAAAATTTGTAACCACATCATGCATATAGGGTCTTATAATACTTATGGGTTTTATTTTATCATGGGGCTTTAACTCGCCAACTCACACAAAATATGACATCTAGTTCGTAAAGAACTAGTAACTCATCAACTCACACAAAATCTGTCATCTAGTTCACAAGGAACTAGTAACCTCTAATTGGAACACAAGGAAATTGGTCCAAAATGACTAGTAATCTAATCAAAAGGATTAGGCAATGTAGTTCTCACACACTACCCATCTATCCCAAGGGTAGGAAACACCTCCAACCACACAAGTTGGCCCACCGGTTTGAAAAGGTGGGTAACTAACTAGCCTTGAAGGCATGGAATTTGCTGACCTTGTGTGAGGTCATGCTGACTGGTGCCACATTTAGTAACGTGCATATGAGGATATTTCACTAGAGTAGAAATATATTGGTGTGCCAGAATATTTCAATGAATTATCCCTCTACGTATTAGAATTTTTCACTGCAATAGCATTAACTTGGCGTACCATACTATTTCACTAGAGTATCCCTTTGCGTACCATGTTTTTTCACTGGAGTAGTAGTAACTTGGTGTACCATACTATTTCATTGGAGTATCCCTCTGCGTACCATACTTTTTCACTAGAGTAACAGTAACATGATCATGAATGAATACCCATTTCCACTGTCACATGCTGATGTTGCTTCCCTGGAATCACATCTGTAACTCATCACTCCCTCTTATTAGGGACATCCTTCTGCACCACATCAATCTTGTCTATGAAGTATACAAAATTTAGAGGCTTGGTCAACACGTCTTTTATATTCTCATTTGTAGCAACATAATGGAGCTTCACTTCTCCCCTCTGTACCATATATTTGATATAATGGTACCTGATATTGATATGCTTGGAATTGTCATGGAACATTTGGTTCTTTGTTAACTTCACACAACTATGGTTATCACACCAAATACAATTCGCCTCTAAATTGAGATCAAACAAACTTGGAAGCATCTTCTGAAGCCACACTCATTCACTGCTAGCTGAATGCACTGCTATATACTCTACTTCAGTTGTACTAACTGCCACACTAGTATTCTTCCTTTTGAACCATGAGATCATTGTTGATCCCATACTAAAGCAACATCCATATGTACTCTTCCAGTATGCAACACTATCAGACCAATTTGAATCAGTAAATCATTGCAAGCTTATCTCACAATCTGAAGCATATATGAGAACATAATCAATTGTGTTCACCGCAAACCATATATTTGGCCTCGTGTTCATTAAGTACATCAAGGAACCAATCATCTATTTATACATGGTGGCATCCACTATCTTTGCATATGTATCACTAAATTACTTCAGATTTATCACCATCAGTGTAGGCATGGCCTTACAATCCATCATTTCAAACCTCTTCAGAATCTCTACAACATATTTTTCTCGGTTAAGGAAAATATCACTCAGTATTTGTCATACCTCTAGACATAAGAACAAATGCATATGTTAGAGAATAATACTAATTTCCCTTGGTGTATTACTTTTCTTAGGCACCTAGACCTTGTTTAATGCATCCCAATGCATTTTTCCTCACTTGATCCAAATTTCTAGAGAGGTTAGCTGACACCTTCCTTGATTTTAGGGAGTTTTCTTTAGGTTTAGGGAGTTAACTTTGAGTTATTTAGTTATAAATCCACTTAATAACTTCTTTCCAACCTCCATTCAAAGTTTAAAAACCTAAAGGAAGGAGAGCACACTTCCTCCTTAAATCAAGGAAATTGTCCCTTGATTTTAGGGATTTACCCCCTTTCTTTAGTAAACTTGCATGTTTTGCATGTTAGTTATGGATAAATCACACTTTTCAGCCTATCATACACATGTTAGGTGTGGGTTAACTATTTTAGAGTTTTAGGAATGTGCTTTAGCTAATTTTACACTACTTTTAGTGGCAATTTCTATTATTAGTGACAAGATCAATTCCACTCTACATATTGGATTGATCTCATTGTAATTTTGAACATATTGTGAATACATTCATTCTTGTGGAGTGAATTATTCTCTATATCTCTCTTATTTGTTTATTTTCAAATTCATTGGATTAGTATTATTTTTCTCATCGAATTCTAGAGCTCTCGGGTCTCAGAATTTTACATGGTATCAGAGCCTCAGGAAATTTGAGGCAGAGGTATACTAGTTTTATTTGCATGTGAAAGATCATCAAAGGAGGCAGAAAAAATCAATGGATCAACAACTTCATCCCAATAATTTTTTCCTAAATCCATTCAACTACTTTGAATGGAAAGCCAATATCACCCTTGCTCTCCGAAGAAAAGGTCTCTATCGGATAACAATGGGTACGGAAGTTGAGCTGTGGAGAAGGAAAAGTATTTCAATACAATGGATGAATAATTTGGGCTGATATGTATCTCCATATTAGTATACTTTATGTTCCATGTCAACACCACATCATCCCCCAATAGGGACTGGACCAAGTTGGAAGAGTTGTTTGGTAAACAGGATGAACTTCGAGCCTACAGTTTGGAGAACGAGCTCATAGGTTTGAATATGTCAAAATTTGATTATTTGCAAGAGTATTTTACAAAATTTAAATATCTTTTAGTTCATATTAAATATTGAAAAGTAGTGAAAAAATATGAGCAACTCATCCTTTCCATTCTCTCAAAACTAGGTCCTGATTATTCAGTTTTTGTTTCCTCGTTTCATGCTTCAAAATTAACAACTCCGAAGTGGAAAATGCAATCTTTAGATGATTATATTGAAGAACTAACGCAAGAAAAGGAAAAATTAGTTTCCATGGGATCCATAAAAGGTTCTATAGATCATTATCTTGCATCAAACTAAGAAAGCAAACTAAATTTCAAAGATCAGAAAAAGGGGAATGACAAAAACCCTAATGCTAGAAAGGAAAAGTTATTGAAACCGACAGATGAATCTTCTTCAGATCACAAAGGGAAGAAGAAAGAGGAAAGCTATAAATCAAGTTTTTATCAAAAAGGTTATCATCCTGAACATTCTTGTATGAGGAAAACTATAGATGATATGGTGAAGATGCTACAACAAAGAAATCTCATGGTCCCGACAAACACAAGGAATAAGGATGAAGAAAAATTGATCGAAGGAAGAGGAAAATATCATGATGGTCACGCTTTGATGGCTGTCACATCCTCCCCATCCACTTGGATCCTTGATTCAGGTGCTTCTCATCATATGGATGCAAAGAAATAATCATTCTTGTCCATTGAAGAGTGCACATGAATATCTATTCTCATGGGAGATGACACACCGATTGAAGTATGTGGTAAAGGCATAGTTTCTTTGGAAGGGGGATATTTTGATAATGTGTTGCATGTCCCCTCATTTTCCATGAACTTGTTTTACATATATTAGATCACACATTCAGGTTCCAGAAAAAGGTTGAATTCTATCCAGATTCAGTGGAGATTTCAAACCTAACAACATGGTCTCGGGTAGCTCACGCTGTTTCATATCATCACTCTCAGTTGTATTCCTTCTCTCATTTCATTCCCAAATATGTATGTAAAACATTTTTGAATCATACTAATTAAGAGATCATGTTATAGAATGAGATATTTGGGCATTGTAATTACAAGTACTTTCGAAGTGTGAAGTTTGAAGAGGGTCCACTACATGCAGTTTCGGATTAGCCTGCTAAGGATTTTTTGGATGAAACAATTGAACAAGGTTTTGGTGATCATTTGAGAACTTCAGATAATGTTTATTAGCAGGTATTTTGATCAGATTCATAGGTTTATGATCACATCATGGCTGCTTTGGATCCTCTACCGGTTTGGGCCAAAAAGACTTTGCATGATGTCGGTGAACTAGTCGGCAATCCGACAGATCCAAGGAGGACTAGATCATAGGTTTTTGAGGCCCCCACTGGATTAGCTGCCAAAGAGAAGTTGATTCCCATACATTTATATATGTCACTTGCAACATATCCACATTCATATACAGAGGCCATGGGAAACCCCTTCTGGGAAGTTGCTATGGATGATGAGTACAAATCTCTCATAAAGAACCAAACCTGGGATTTGGTTCTACTTCTAAAAGGAAGAAAGCTTGTTCAATGCAGATGGATATTTCAGACAAAGAAGGATGAAAATGGTGAGATCGGTAAGTATAAATATCATCTTGTTGTTAAATTTTACTCTCAGGTACATGGCATTGATAATATTGAGACATTTGCACCAGTTGCAAAAATGGACTCCATCAGGCTAGCTTTGGCCATTGCAGCTTCTCAACACTGGAAAGTATGTAAAATTATGAGATCCGAGAGATCTATAATTCAATGAGAAAAGTAATACTAATCCAATGAATTTGAAAATAAATAAATAAGAGAGAGAGATAGATAATAATTACTCCACAAGAATGAATGTATTCACAATATGTTCAAAATTACAATGATATCAATCCAATATGTTGAGAGGAATTGATCTTGTTACTAATAATAGAAACTACCACTCAAAGTAGTGTAAAAATAGCTAAAGTAGATGCCTAAACCTCTAAAATAGTTATCCCACACCTAACATGAGTATGATAGGATGAAAAGTGCGAGTTATCTATAACTGACATGCAAAAAATGCAAGTTTACTGAAGAAAGGGGGTAAATCCCTAAAATCAAGGGACAATTTTCTTGATTTAAGGAGGAAGTGCACTCTCCTTCCTTTAGGTTTTAAAAATTGCATGGAGTTTGTAAATTATTTATTAAGTGGATTTATAACTAAAGAACTCAAATTTATCTCCTAAACTTAAGGAAAACTCTGTAAAATCAAGGAAGGTGTCTCCTAACCTCTCTAGAATGTTGAATCAAGTGAGAAAAAATGCATTGGGATGGATTAACCAAGATATAGGGGCCTAAGACAAGTAATACACCAAGGGAAGTTAGGATTATTCTATGACAACATCATACCCATGTATTTCATCTCGAACTCTGTAGCAAGATTCCTCTCACTCTCAGTGATGAGCTTCTCATCTCCTGTTAGAAACAGGTCATCCACATACAACAGTGATATCATTGGTCCACCATCCACAACCTTGAATTATAGGTTGGAATCTTCTTTACTCTTGGTAAATCCCAAGATCATCAGGAAGATGTCAATTCTACCATACCATGCTTTGGGTGCTTACATCAATTCATACAAGGATTTCTTCAATCTGCACACATGTGTTTGACTGTCATGTGTCTCAAAACCTTGTGGTTGATCAACATATACTTCCTCTTCTATTACACCATTTGGAAAATTTGTCTTCATGTCCATCTAGTGTACCTTCCACTTCATCACTACATCTATTGTGAGTATAGCTCTGGTCGAAGTGTATCTTGCCAGAGGAGAAAATGTATCCTCATAGTCTATTCCTTCTTTCTAGGAGAAACCATGTGCCACAAATATTTCCTTATACTTATCAATACTTCCATATGATGAATACTTCATCTTGTAAATCCACTTGGAAGTTACCACTATATTCTCTTTCGGTCTTGGAACCACATCCCAAAAATCATTCTTTACAATCTACTAGTACTCTTCAACCATGGAATCCTTCCATTCTTTCTTCTTTGCAACCTCTTTATAGCTAGTAGGATCAACATCAATAATGTCACTTAACAATGCCACATAAGTAGAATATGGTCATGGTTTCTTGATTTGTCTAAAGGATCAATATGGAGATCCATACTTCTCTACATCCCGAATAATTTCTCGAGCCCAAGTTGGTCTTCTTTTCTTGGTAATCACCTCTCGATATGAATCTGCACATCTCTGTGGTTATTCCATATCATGATCTTCTAATACAACATCATCGCATGCATCTGTACCTATAACTCTGGGAGCTTCACTCTCCTCATCATGGATCTCATCTATATGATGTTTCCTTGATCTATATAAGGCTTCATCTTCATCGAAGGTGATATCTCTTCTAGTCTCAATCTGACAGTGACCAAGGATGTAAACTATATATTCCTTCAATGTCTCACTGTATCCAACAAATATTCCCTTCTTCCTTGAAGGGTCCAAATTCAATCTCTTGTCCTTGGGGACATGCACATACACTGGATAGCCAAATATCCTCAGGTGTTTGACCTCTGTATTTTCACCTGTGAACATGTCTTCTGGTGTCTTGTTTCTAAGTACATGATGGGGACTTTAGTTATGCACATATAATGCAGTCCTAGCTGCTTCTTCCCATAGATGCATCGATAAGTCTTGATCATGAATCATGGCCTTTACTTCTTCCATGATTGTACGATTATTTCTTTCTGCCACACCATTCTGGTGAGTATTGTAGGGAGTAGAGAGATCCCTCTTAATCTCAACTTCCTTGCAGAATTCCTTGAATTCATCTGATGTGAATTCTCCTCCATTATCTGAACTTAATATATTTATATTCTTCTCATATAGGTTTTCAACAGGTCCCTTGAATTATTTAATCTTGTTGAATACTTCACTCTTAGATTTCAAAAAATAAATCGAATTTTTATGTGAGAAATCATCAATAAATGAAACATAGTATACATACCCTCTAAGTGAACTGGTTGTCATTGGTCCACACATGTATCAATTTATAATGTCCAAGAATCCTTTGGATTTGCTATCACTATTTGGAAATGGTTTCTTTACATTCTTTCCTTGTGCACATCCCTTGCATATTCCTTCATGATTCACTTGGATTTCTGGAAAACCTATCACCATATTGCTTACTATCAGTAGGGATTTGTAATGTATGTGAGAAAATATTCTATGCCATAGTTCACTTGGAGTGATTTTAATGTGTAATAACTATTCATAAGGCAAGAAGTCTTAAAAGTCCATGCATAACCAGAATAACAGTGCTTCGTTAAATATTTACAACTGGGAGCCCTGCTCAACCATCGATAGATACAAAAATGGCGAAAACACCTACATATACTCAAAACAACAACAACAACAAAATTGAGATGTTGCATTAAAACTTTGCCTCTGCATGGCTTTTGACAATTTGTAGCTACAGTCTCTGAATGATCGTGCACCTATGGCAGACGCAATCGAACTCCTGACAGTTCCGTGGGCGAATCGACGTGCCTTTAATCTGTCACCGGACTTTCCCATTATGGCAGAAGTGATGTCTAACCACCATCAACTACTTCAATAACTGCTTCATTGGGATTGAGGATGGCCCGACCAACTCGGCACCCCTGCGACGTGGAAGACCCCTCGTGCTGCCACCTGGATTAACTGAATGGCCTGATGAATAGGCATGGAGGCCAGCGTGAAGGATGGGGTGCATAACGGGAGTGGTGGTGCCAACACTATGAGGGTGTGATATGAAGTGATGAGGTGTGAGAGAGGCTATAGGGGAGAACACATGGCAGAGGGAAACAAGAAGAGGGGGCACGAGATTGGGATATAAAGGACACATTAAGGCTGACATGTGAAGTGAGAGGGACACATGGAGGGTGGTGAGTGGGTGATGAGATGGGGGGGGAGGGACCACATGGACCAGAAAAGGGGTAGTAGACAGATGTCGGAGGATGAGGGAGGAGCTAAAGGGAGTGAGCCTCATTGCACGGTCAGGTGGGAAACAAATGGCAAGATGACACAACGAGGAAGGGGCCCCCATGTTGATTAAACAGAGAAAGAAAGAGGAAGTCTGGAGTGCCTGTGTGCCATTGATCTAGGCGCTCAAATCACAGTCGTCGGAGAGATGTGTCCTTGATTCCAGACCCCCCCCCTCTGCTTAAAGGTAGAAAGGCGAGGGGGGTCCGGAATCACCCTGCGTGCTATTGATCTGGGCACTTTGATCGTGACTGTTGAAGAGGTGCTCCCTTGATTCCGGACCCCCCCCCTTTGCTTAAAGGTAGAAAGGTGGGGGGGCTCCAGAATCCCATGTGCACCGTTGATTTGGGCACGTAGATCTTTGTCATCCATATTTTCTTGCCGCTTAATCACAAGCGCACTTGCACCCCGAGATTATAGTAAATGGGTTTTTCACCCACTTCTTCACATTCTAACCCCCCTTATCAGAAATGTCGCTAACATTAGGCTCCATGGGGGATAGAGTCATCCCTGTGATGCTCTAAGAACACTTTTGTAGCTTCAGTGCCTTGCTGTTGGGCTATGGAATCATTTATTAAGCTGGAAACAAAAACAATATTTACAAAAACAAAAGAGCCGACCGCGGCTCACAAAAAACATTTTTTCAAGAAATGCCCATTTACTGGGCCACTAAAAAATTCTTCGCCTTCCAAATCCTGCAACTTGTAAGTGTTGTTTGAAAATACTTCAGAGATCTTGAAAGGCCCAAAATAGAGGACGTCAAACTTACTGTGCTTGCCCTTTTCCTGCCTGGGTGCATCCCATTTGAGCACTAGATCACCCAACTCGAAATCTTTCTTCCCGCTCTTCCTGTCAAAGGTCTGCTTGATCTTCTGCTGATGATTGTAGGCCCTGTTCATGACCTGTTCCCTGATTTGCTGTACTTCCACCATCTGATGAATCCTTCTGACCATATGGTCAGGCTCCCCTTCAAGGTCCTGGAGGAATTTTTCCATAGATAAGGCGAGCTGAGTAGGGAAAACAACCTCTGTTCTGTAAAAAAGTTGGAAGGGTGAGATGCCTAGGGACTTCTTCGTTGTCACTCGGTCAACCCATAGAGAAAATTTGAGCTTCGAATCCCAAGCCCTTTTATTATCTTCCAACAATTTCTTAATGAGCTTGATCAGGCTTTTATTTGAACACTCTGCCAGTCCATTTCCTTGAGGATAATAGGGGGTAGAGTGAATCAGTGAAATATCAAACTGTTCACAGAACTTGACCAGAGGCTCAGACCTGAAGGGGGCGTCGTTGTCAATGACAATTTTGCTAGGACAACCAAATCTAGCTATGATATCTTCTAGGAAGCTGATAATTACTTTGTGAGAAGTGCTCTTGGTGGGGACAACTTCTATCCATTTGGTGAAATAATCTGTTGTAGTCAGGATCCATCTGTGTTGGCCACTTGAGGGAGGATGAATTTCTCTGATGAAGTCCAATCCCCACTGCTGAAAGGGTGCCAAAACTACTACAGGCTTTAATGGAAGAGATTTGAGCTGCTGCTTTCCTGAGAACTTTTGGCATTTGATGCAAGCTCTGATTTCTCTATAGACATCAGGGAATAAAGTGGGCCAGTAGTATCTAGCCCGGAGGATCTTATGAGCCGTGGTATTCCAGAAATGATGACGTCCACAGAGACTGCTATGGAAATCAAACATAACCTTCTGGTCTTGCTGCGGGTCCAGACACCTTAGAAATACCCCTAGGGGGTCCTTCCAGTATAAGGCTTGGTCAATGAGGCAATATCTGTCTTCTTTGAGCTTTAAAGATCTGGGATTTCTTTTTCCCAATCCATTAGGGGGCTTTAATTCTTGCAGAAAATAAAAGATATTCTTGTACCAGGTGTAAGTTTCTAGTGATAAGGCACCCTGGAAATTCTTGTTGGACGACTCGGCTTGCTCATTGATGAAGTTAATCCCCAAGGCTTTGCAATTAGATTCAGCTAGCAACTTGGCTAAACCCTGCCCCTTTATCAACTTGGTTGGCTTAATATCTAGATCAAACTCTAGAATCTTGGCAATCCACTTACCTCTTCTTCCGTCTATGTCAGGCTGTATAAGAATGTCCTTCATAGAAGCCGAAGGAACATATGCAGTGATCTTTGAGTGCAAGACATAGACTTTGAAAGCTTTGAGAGCTTTCACCAATGCATAGGCCTGCTTTTCCATGATCTCATACCGGAGTTCTGCATCTCTCAATGCCTTGTTGTAGAAGGAAATAGGCGTCTCTTGCCCTTGATCATTTTTGTGCAACAAGACCGCTGCTACTGTATCACAAGAAGCAAAAGAAAAAATCAGGAAATCTTTGGAATAGTCAGGACTGATCATCACAGGTGCCTCAATCAATTCCCTTTTTATTTGGACAAAAGATTCCCTGGGTTCAGCGGTCCATTTCACTTCATTTCCCTTCCTGAGCATGGCTGTGATATGCCTCACTAGCTCAGCAAAATTCGAGATGAACCTCCTCAAAAAATTAATCTTCCCCAAAAAGGTCTAAACCTCCTTCTTAGATCTGGGAAGTGACAGGTTCTGAATTGCTTCTACCCTGTTAGGGTCGATCCTCACTCCCTCTACTGATACTATATGGCCTAATAGCTTTCCCTCCTTCATAGCGAACAAAGATTTTTTGGGGTTTAAAGATAGGCCAAACCTCCGACACTTCAGGAAAAATTTCTTCAAGTGGCAACAGTGCTCCTTGTCTGTCCTAGGGAAGATCATGATGTCGTCCAGATAAATTACCACAAACTGATCCTTCTCTTCGATGAATGCTATGTCCATGGCTCGCTGGAATGTTGCTCCTGCGTTCATCAATCCAAAAGGCATTTTGGCATACATGAATGTCGCCCAAGGAGTGGTGAAGGCCATTTTTTCTCTGTTCTCAGGCATGACTGATATCTGATTGTAACTAGAGAAGCCATCAATCATGGATATTCTAGATGCATCGGTCACCCTCTGCAGTATGTGTTCCATGTTGGGTAGGGGATAATTATCTTTCTTTGATCTCCTGTTCAAGTTCCTGAAGTCGACACAAAGCCTGATTTCTCCACTTTTCTTTCTTACCGGGACCAAATTGGCCACCCATTCGGAATATCTTAAGGGGACAATGATGTGGGCCTCTAACAACTTCTTCACTTCTTTCTCCATGATTGGCAACAACAAGGGGTTTATCTGTCTTAGCTTCTACCTAAATGTCTTAGCCTCCTCCTTCAGTGGGATCTTGTGTTCAATGACTGATGTGTCATATGTCTTGAGGTCTTCGTAGGTCCATTCAAACACATCAGCAAACTCTTTCAGCAACTTAGTATACTCGACCCTTTGTTCTCTGGTCAAACCCCTTGACAACTTGATAAACTTAGGCTCCTCTGGTGTGCCAATGTTACACTCAGCTGTGTTGGCATCTTCATTTGAAGCCCTGCCCTTTACTGCCATGTCATTCCCATCGAACAATCTCTCTAATGGGACTAGTCCCCTCGGAATGTGATTGCTAGGAAACTGAATAATGTCATGCTTTGCTATTTTACTCAGCAACTTACCCCCATCAAACCCTTCCTCAGAGATGAAATCTTGGTCGATATGCATCTCTGAAAATTCTTTGATAGTATCCAAGAATTTCTTGATCTTGAGATCATCCTCAAACACCTTCTAGTGTTTGACATCGTCAGGTATGAAGAGCCTATATTTTACTTCTACATCATACCTGAATTTGGGCGGCAAGGGTACTTTGAAATTGCTTGTTGATGTAGCCAAGGAATCTGCCACTGTGTTCTCCTCTCTTGGGATGAAAGAAATGTTAAAAGCTGAGAAGAAACTATCAATTAGGTCCCACACCTCATTTCTATAACTTCTGAGTCGAGGATGCTTGGCCTGATAAGCGCTTCTGATCTGCTGGACTACCAACTCGGCATCTCCGAACACTGCTACCTCTTGAATTCCCATTTCCCTTGCAGCTCTTAATCCTAGGATAAGAGCTTCATACTCTGCCACATTGTTGGTGGTTTCGAATTCTAGCTTATATGACAGGGATATGGTTTCTTGAGAAGGGGACACAAAAAACACCCTAGCACCAGCGCCTTCTCGGGAACAGGCTCCATCAAAAAACATTTTCCAGATTGGGGTGATGGAGGGAGGAAATTCATGGGAAGCAGTGGGCTTCTTTCTGAGTTTCAGAGGAGGCTCGGGGGCATGGGTGAGCTGTAGTAAATTGGATCCTAAATTGATTTCCAAGGCAAAGATGGGGTGATTGGTAGGGTTGGCTTCATCACTGATTATGTAGGCCAGTTGGGCTTCCCTATATAGTCTTCTATGCTCTCCTCCAAACACTGGGATAGTAGCATATGTGAGGTCCATATGCAAGGTTCCCCCCAGTCTTTTTATCCAAGATATTGATAACAACATACCAAACTTGGGGGGAACATCGGCCACTACAATATCCATTACCACAATTTTCATGGGTAGTTGAAACAAGGTCACAACCAGGTCCTTAATAACTCCAAGACACTGAAATCTCCTGGAGTCAAAGGAATAGAGGTCATGATAGGCTTGGGTGACTTCTAATCCTAATTCTTCCATGATGGTTTTGGGCATGAGATTGTTAGAATCTCCTGAATCCATCAAGCAGTTGTGAAACACTTTGTCATGTATGTTCAGGGATGTGTAGAAAGGGGGGGATGAGTCATCTCTATCTTCTACCATG
>JZKD02S1750673.1:5301-31629 GCA_000966675.3 Picea glauca
TGTGCTAGTTTGTCTCAACTGGGCTAGATCCCTGAAGTGTATCTCGGGATCCTTCCTGTCAAACCTATCCATGAGCCTATCTATAAACTCCCTATAGGAGGTAATGTGACTGTGATCCAATGTCACCAGTCCATGATACCACCACTCATGTGCCTCACCCTCCAAGTGTAAGGTCACGAAACTAATGGCCTCTGTCTCGGTCATCTGGTTGAGCTTGTAATACGTGTCTAGCTTCTGTACCCAAGCTCCGGCGGTGTATTTGGATGATCCGTCGAAATAAGGGATGGTGAGTTTCCCAACTTTTCGAATGAAATCGAGGTTATGCCCCTGTTGTTGTTGTGGTCCTCCCCTCTGCGGCTCTCTGGGGAAGTTCTTGAGTCTGAGTCCACAGTACTCGACTAAGGTCATGTCCTGATGGAAGTCATGACCCAATGCTGCGTACTCCCTCCTATACTCTGCAATGTCGTCGGCATGAGTGGGTGGCCTTTGTGCTATTGGTGGCAGTGTTGTTACCGGGGGTGCCCTCTGGAAACTAGGAAACAAGGGTCTGGGAATCCTACTCGCAGAGGTGTATGTGCGAGAGGGTGACTGGGATCTACTGCTTGCTCCCGAGTTCGCATGTGCTACACGCGGGACTTGTGTATCTGGGGTGCCCACTCTAGCCAATATATCAACCACCTGTGCCAAGGACTGAGACATGGTCTGTTGACTAGCTAACATACCGTTGATAACCTGCATGAAAGTTGCCTATGGATTTAAGGGGGCCTTTCCACTGCCCTCTGGTCGCTCATATTTGTCTCCTAGCATCCTCTCTGCCTCACGCTCAGCCTCACGCTCTGCCCTTCTCTCTGCTTCTCTGTGTGCCTCTTCCTCTTCCTCTGAGCTAGGAGGAAAAGGGGGAAAATCAATCCTATGCCTTCTTTCCTGATGCTTGTTGTAAGTGACATATTCGTCACCTACGTGTTCACGGCCCTTTGGGTCTACTGCACTCATTGTCTTTAGTCACAGGCTGCCAGGACTATAGCTCTGATACCACTGTAATGTTCCTGACTTGGCTAGTCTGGGAAACACTGCTAATGTGTGTGTAGGATCAAAGGTTTACAGCATATAAATGATCATACAAATAATAAACGCGACAAATGAATGCAAGTTTTTATTATGATATCTCTGTGGATTACAAAATGGTCGAATGTGGCTGAATCACTAACAATACTCGACTAGATCAACATACACATGATCTTAGCTGGAATATAAATAAGCAACTGCGGCTGAATAAAATAACAACACTCGGCTAGATCAAAAGACAAAAAGATCTTAGTCGGAATACAAATAAGCAACTAAAAGCTAATATCTAGAATATGGGAGCACTGCGGAATCAATGAAGAATGATGGAAGACCTGGATGATCTTACCAGTGACTAGGGCGTGTCTTTCAACACCGAAATCAACCAACTGGTGTCTCCTCCTGGAATACACTGAACTATCTCCCCTGAGATGCACCTCTTCTCCTCAATGACAAGTCGTAATCATCATAATGATGAATTAGGTTGCTGACCCTTCCTTTATAGCTTTCCAAAACCCTAAATCGTGTTGAAACCCTAAATCACTGCTGAAACCCTAATTCATTGTTGACTTCTATTTTTAGCTCATAATGACTTAAAAGTGTTGTTAACCCTTGTTAGCTCAATGTCACTTTTCGAATATAACACCTGTGACTAGAGTGACCTCTAGCAACCCTGTTTACCCCTCTTTGGCCCTGGCTATAGTCTAACAGGGTGGTTTAGACCATTAAGCCTCCTTCTCTGGAGCTCCTATTTGGAAAGGGACATTACATATGCCATATATATCATTGGATATATAATATGTTCCGACATATATACCAAAGTGTATATACCAGCTACCACATATACCAACTGTTGTGGAGCAGGCTCCCCGATCCACAGGGACGAGCCAAAGTCATCATAAAAAACCCTACTCTTCGCCTCCTCCTATAACTCATGACTGCATGGGTACTATTTAGCATGTCACGTGGGGGTGTAGTGGCGCCTACCAAGATTTAAAAAATAAATATAATTAGAATTTTAACCATTTTGTTTTATGAAAAAATATTGGAATTTCCAAAATTGCTCTCAAAACCATCCTCTTTGGAATATATTTCCAAAATTGTTCTCAAACCATCCTCTTTAAAAAGTATCTTGTATTGGAATATATTTCCGAACTTGTTCTCAAAACCATCTCACAGTAAAAGTATCTTGTATTAATATGTTTTTAATAAGTTGATTGGAAGAGTAGCCATTTTTCCATTTGTTGTGTTGATGAATAATGCAATAAAAAAAACTTCTTTATAATCAAAAGATAGTTTATAATAAAACAAATTATTTAAAAAATAGTTTATAATAAAAAAATCTTTTTTATAATTAACTATCATAGAATCTTCACATAGTTTATAATAAAAAAAATCTTTAAAAAAGATAGTTTATAATAAAAAAAACTTATTTATAATTAAAAGATACATTATTTTTGGATTTTTTTGGGTAACTATCATAGAATTTGAGTATAAAATTGTTGTTGAAATTGTATTTTTGAATGCATAAATGATTCAAAATATGTAATCTCAATTTTGCAATTTAATGAGAGACTCAATGTTTATGATTGACAAATTTATGGAATATAGAATTTTTTGAAACATCCAAAGTTTAGAGTGGGTCGTCCTCCCCTCCCCTTGATCATTTGTCTGTACCCTACATCTAGGGTACCATAGATCACATCTCTAGGATTCTAGCCCAAAAACACATAAAAGCCTTTTTCAAACCATGCAAAACCGGTAAGTAACTTTTCAAAATTGCTAAGGATAAATCTGACCCTATGCTTGGCCCAAGAGTCTACCAAATTTCATGCTCTTGTGGAAAATCATACATAGGCCAAACAAGTAGATCCTTTAAAGCCAAAAACATATTGTTGACACAAACTACAACTGGATCAACAAATGAGTATTGTTGAGCACTCCTTCAAATCTAATCACTTTATTAGCTTTGACCAAACCAAAATTCTAACCTCACCTTATTACTCTTCTCTTATCTAATCACCTTATTTACTTTGACCAAATCAAAATTCCAATCTTAAAGCCTTATTACTCTTTTCATTCGTGAAGTGCTAGAAATTGAAAAACACCCCAATAACTTCAATAAAGAAAATGACTATAAACTCAACTAATCTTAGAAACCCCTCATTAATCTCCTTCATCATTAAACTATTCTTTATTGATTTTAAGAAAAAAAATATTTTTTTCTCAATCCTTAAATGTGGATCCTTCTATCAAAATTTGGTGCCTCTCATTACCTTCATTTTAGTGTCATCCTCTTTCTACTTTTACTCTCATCATTACTCTTTTATTCTTTGGATGTATTTATTACTGGTTTTTACCCGCTCTCATTCTTTGAATTAATTCCGTCTTTCCCCATTGTCATTTAGTTTACATTCTTCTTAATTTGGACGTCGTATTCCTTTGTTCCATTTCTCTCTTATCTTTTATTCTTTGCAGTCTTCTCTTCTTTAATAATTGTGTCATTATAACACTCTCAATTATTTTTAATTAATTTATCAATAAATATGAATTAATTTTATTATCACTCACAACAATCATTTTTCAATTGTCATTTTTTACTTTCTATTTCTATTTTTCAATATATTTTTTTCCATTAATTTTGTTTTTGTCCTTTGAGAATGAGTATAGGATCTACTAAAAACAGAGTGAAGGATCCACTAAAAACATTGAACATTTCAAAAACTCTATACAAATTTATTCCATAAATTTATTCATCATAGTCATAACCAAATGTGAGAACATACATACACACCCTCATTGTTGTAAAATTATTCTTCTCATACTTCTCATACAAGTTAAACAATTTAAAATGGGAATCTCAATGTTATAAAATTATTCTTCTCATACAAGTTACCATTGAAGAGTTGTTTTCCTTCCAAAAAGAAAAGAATCAAAATTTTCAAAACCTAAACCTACTTTGGAATTTGTAGTTAATAGATTTTTAAGATTTGCATTGTTTTAATTTTTTTCCCAACTTTTGTTTTTGGAACGTATTCATCTTTATCTTTTGCAATATTATAAATCAAATTTAATTTTTATTAGATATTGATATTTAATAATTTTTATTAGATATTAATATTTAAATTAAATATGTACAAAATTAAAAAAATTACTCAAATATAAAGCGATCAAGTGTTGTATGGTAGCTTAGTGTTGAGAATGTAGTAAGGAAGATCTTCCACTAGGTTGTAGTGTCCTAGCATGGTGGGGGACAATGAAACATGATCAAGTTGAGTATTTAATCTTTCCTAAAGTCTAACTTAGGAAAATAACTGTTGATGCGTTATATTCTTCAGTTGACTTTATTGAGCACATTTTCTAATGTTTAAGTAAAAATAATTCAAGTGATGGGTGTTTTAATCTTAGTCATCCATCTTGGAGAGTGAGGGAGAGTTAATATCTACCCTCCATCTTTATGAGATTAATTTTTTTCGCTTGCTTAAGGGTTAATAATGAGATTGACTTGACTAGGAGGGTGCATTATGCATGAGAGAGATCGATTGAAGGAGCATCGATCCGAGGTTTGAGAGAAGAGAGTTTTGCAGGGAGACAAAGGAGGACTTCTAGTCGAGAATCAACCAACTTCCAGGGTCAAGTAGAGGCCACATCTAACAATGATACAGAGGAGCTGTACAGGTTGACACATGGTGCATGTAGAGGTCGTACGACGCACACAGAGGCTTATGTGTTGGGTTTTGTTGAAGCACAAGGGTTCCAAAGGTTAAGAGAAGGGTCGTACTTCATCTTGGAGGCATTTAGCTTCTATTTGGTGTTACGAGGGAAAAACTCTCTATGGCCAAGGGTAAACCACAACAGATAGGTATGACTGCAAAAATCGACTAAATTCCATTGTATGCTATATAAACTAATGTGCAAGATAAGAAAGAAGCCTACCTCGATCCAACGTTCGATGATGTTCCACTGTTGAGCACTTCGACCCAAAGCTTTATACCTACAATAAGTTTTCAACAAACAAGCATAGCAAGTGCATGGTGATAGTATAAAGGGGTTAGCACATTAGATAACATAATCCATTAATAAACATTACAAACATGCCCATGGATAATAATCATATATTTGCACAATACCAATAGGACGGGAAATGAGTATTTCTATTAATAATTGATCAGCAGAAGTGACAACACTACAGACTTCCGTGTCGGCACGGTTCGAAACCAAGGAACCAAGTTCCTTTCAACTAGGCCTCCACCACTTCAATCCTCCACCAAAGGCAAGCTCATAGGAGAGAGAGAATGAGGTTCTCTCAACAATAGGGAAAGAGCTTGGGGGTTGAACAYTGTATTCAGACTTGAGGGACAAAGGGATGCAGACTCAATATGAAGTAATTTCTCCAGAGTAACTTTTCTCTCAAAGTTGAATGCTTTCTCCTCCTTTCCATGGCTCGGAATTGTGTTTTTATAGTCTTCAAAATGCAACTGAAGGGCCGAGTCATAATGTTTCCAATATGTGGAAGGCCAAGGATTGTAGATCTCCTGTCGTGACATGGAAACCCGACTCCATTTTTTATTTTCTAGCACAAATCCCGATGTATGCGGGTTGTAGTGGAGCAGCCTGCGTATACGCATGTTGTATAGCAGATAGGGCGTGTATATGTGGGAAAATAAGTATTTTTGGCTCTGGATTCATCAAAAAGGGATGACAAGTCTGCATAGGGAAATGGAAAAAGGCCCTCTATGCAAGATAGCAATGGTGGGGCAAATTTTGCTATAACAGATGCCCCCTAATGTGTGAGATCAGAGGAGTATCTGCGATGGTCGAAATACATTATAAATAACCCAGGAGTGGAGTGGTAGAGAACCATCTAGATGAACTCGATTGCTCATTACATTCTATATTGACTTTGCATACATGGCTGCCAAGAATACAATGCAGATCCATGTGGAAAATATATCAAATAAGTGTTTGTGGCCATGAATAGGCAAATACAAATGTGGTTATATGCCAAAAGTTGTTATAGTCACAAACAAGGCCCAGTGAAACCAGTCTCAAAATTAATCTGAAGATATATGTATACCATGGAGTACAATATGATCTCCCATGATCACTGAAGTCGAATAGGTGTTGGTCCAATGAAAGGGAAGCAACAACGCAGGAAAGTTGCGGCCACGTATTGATGTCTTCAAGTCTTCTACACTATCCACCAAGGGTGCAAGTCTACATCATGTGAATAAAGGAGTTGAGATCGAACATAATGAGACATCATTTGATTACCGGTCATTGAGGTATATCATTAACAAACACGAGACAACCTACCAATAATGAAAGTAGGTATCAAGGCATCGAGTACATTCCTACAAGTGTGAATAAAGGAGTCAGTGTCGAACACTTGAGAAATCCATTGATCATGAGACATTGATGTATTCTCATCTGTCAATGGCGAGAGAACATGCCACTAATGACTGCAAGCCTCAAGGTACTCATAAAACTCTAGGTCCCATATCCAGAATAAATGAGCTGAAGTCGATGGAAAGAGACCTGTTGAAAGGAGAGCATTAAGGCATCTCTCATCAGTCAGCACGAGGAACAAAGAAGGAGCTTCATGATTTGGTAGAGATCAGATGAAGAACATGTTCATGAACAAACGACCCTGTGCGTCTTTCGCGTGTACCAAAAGAAAGCGGTATACGAAAAAGACCCTCTGAATAACAACCAATGATGAAAACTGCTGGCAAAGGCGAGGAAACCACCAATAAGGCTAATGGAATCCAAGAAACTGCACAAATCCCAAAGTGTGAATAGATGTCTTGCCGTCAAACATAAGGGAAACCATCCAGTCAGCGACCAATGATGAAATGTCGATTGTTGGGTTCAAGTTGACCTACCGATGATGCAAGTAGGGCCAGGGTGCATGATAAGACCATAGTATCACATGATTCTGAGACAAACTGAGGGTATGGCCGACATGCAAAGTCAATATTTCTGAGGAGTGGACAACAAAGGTTGATAGACTTCCTTTGAACAAGAACATGAGACATATGGAGGACTCTGGCAGCATAGACTCAATGATGTGACTATTAGATGCAGGAGGCATCAATAACGTTCAATATAGGCACTGGAAGAGTAACCAGTCGGTAGAGAAAACTCTGTAATGAGATCAGCTTCCTAAGCCCATGCTAAACCCAAAATTATGATAACACAAGGACTCAATAATTTTGTGCTCTGTTCAAAGGCGACACGACTACTGCCAATTGTAATATAGTACTCCATTCCCACCCATCTTTTTTTGTTTTTTCATAACAAATGAATGCTATGATACATAGGAGGAAACGAGTGTCGCGAGTAAACAAAACTAGTTCCAGCAGTGGAACATACCTATGCTTAATACAAGGAAATGCATGTGGGAGATGGACACTCGGGGTGATATTCCCTCTAGGGTATAGGGTGTCAAACTGCAAAGGATATAAACAAGGCTCTATTTAGTTGATGATGCAAAAACTGCTTAGGCGACGGTTTATAACGCAACGTGAGAACCGGCTAAAGGCTCAATACTACAAGCGAGAGCATGAGATGCAATCACAAATTAACGCCAAAAAATATCATTTTTTATGTCTTGTAGTCTACTTGGTGTGAAAAATGGGTAAACTTGTGCCAAATAAACATCTTTTCAAATCCAATCTACGAGTGTGAAAAAGACAAGTTCACTCAACAATCTTTTATTTTTTTATAACGAGTCGGAAAAGAGATTAACTAAGACTCACGACCTTTCAAATCTAATTTAACGAGTGTGAAAGGGACAAATCACTCGGCAATATTTTTGGTTTTTAGATGAGTCGGAAAAGAGCTTAACTAAGACTCGTTTTTGGGAGTCCGTGAGGAATAAAGGCCGCATGTGCATGAATGAGAAATGAGTTTCATCATAAGGTCATGTATTGAATTATAATGGACTCCCGGTCCTAAGGAAAAACTCGGCATGAGCACCAAATGACAAAGAGGATCTAAATAGGGCCCCCATGTTTGGTAAGTCTCTACCATTTATGAGCGACACTATTTATAGCATATGGGAGGTTATGTGTTGCAACAAATGGGTTCCTTCCTAAGGCGTAAAAAGCGGTAGTCGAAAGATAATGCAAAAATGCATGATGGAGTGGATACCTATCCTATATGCTAGGTTATGAAAATACCTGCCTGAGGTGACGAACGACCAATCATGACGTTGAAATTTGGAAGAAAATTGAGTCAAAACTACAAAAAACCAACTCAAAACCACTCTTGAATTAGTCCATTAGGTGAAAAAATAGCACGAAACTATATAAAGTGGGTAAAAATAGCTTATAAATAGTCATAAAATAAAAAATTACTGTATCATTTTGATTTTTACCTAAATAGTGCAATTTGGACCAAAATACTTCCAAGATTCAAACGACGATTATGGGAGCATCAAGCAACGAAATCACAAACCGTCTTGATCAGGTAACTCTTTATCTCATCCTCTTCAAATTCAGTGGATTACATTTTTGAATTAAGTTTCCATTTTTTAGTTTTTGAGGGTGTAAATTAGGATTTTCGGTATACATGGGTCGCCTTTATTAAGGTCGCATATACGATGAGGTATACGCCCATGTGTGAACCACAGGGAGCGTGTATTAATCCCTACACACGACTATGTGCAAAGAAAGCTACGTATAGGTATGCAAATGACCAAAAGAGGGATTCTAACTCTAAAAATTGATTTGTTTTTTTAAGGATGGTCCTGGAATGGAGAGAGTGAGTGCATGAGGAGGTAGATGCAGCTGTGGATCGAGATCCGCTAGCTCAAACGGCTCTAAAAACATGTGGCTTGTACAAATTTTGGGCCCTCAAAGGAATGAGGGTCCAAGTGAGGATGTTGGAGATGTCGGTGGGTTATTGGGACCCTGATAGCGAGAGCTTTATCCTTGATGGACAACCATTGAGGATCAAGGTAGAGGACATATACTTCTTGACTAGTCTATCACACCGAGGGGAGGTTGTGAACCTCAAATCACGCTGAGCAGGGAGTGGGATGAATATCGAGGAGTATATCGATGCCCACTATGTAGTAGGGACTCCCAAGGTGGGAAGCCAAGTTCCCATCCGAGCAATAAGTAACCTCAGTTTGAAGATCATTGTGCTCATGCTTAACAGGATCATAGGTTCGGCCTCATTGCTTCAAGCATCGATACCTCTTATGTTTTACGTAGTAGAGTGTGCTAGACCCACTGTCTATGATTGGTGTAACTCACTGTTGGCTAATATGAAAAGTCAGCTGACATAGTGCAAACAGGGGAGTCAGCGAAATTTCGGGTTTGCCTATATTCTTTGTAGTTTCTTTTTCAAGCGGGTTCCAGGTCTAGGACCTAGAGTGGAGATCCTTCCTAGAGAACCACGTGATCCAGCCATGGTGCGGTGGATCGAGGTCATGAGACGACATGGGGGAGGTAGGTTATCAACGCCCTACAATGATGATTTTTTCTTCTGGTGGCAGCGACAAGTCATTGCTTTGGACGACTATCCCTATGCAGGGATCGATTTTAGAGGAGATCCTGATATGCCACTTCCACCAAGGGCCGCCTACGGTGATATAAGTAACAAGTTTTTAAACATTTCATTTTTATTTTTTTTTGTATTTAAGGAACAAAAATATGTTTTTTGGATGGTGTTTAAATATTAACTAGACACTTATGTAATCGCAAACGTGGGTCCACGACAGCCAGAGGGATTTCTTCGACATAGAAGAAGGAACCGAGGAGATGAAGCAGTGGGAGGAGAAGCGGAGAGGGTCCTACAAAACATGTAGGTCAACCTGTCTCGTTTGACACAGAGGATTCCTATGGTTCAGATAGAGGATCTACATGAAGCCATGCAACGATGGGTGGTTGGTATACCTAGAGCATAGGTATGGATTTTTCGATGTCTCCCAAACGTCGTGGTTTTCTACCATGGCACAAATATGGCGCCCTAGGCGTAGATGTCGTGGGATATGTATACCGACTGTATATGTGTATTGAGGGTTTTAGCCCTAATTTTGTAATATAAACACCATATTTTGAAATATATAAAAATAGATCTTCGGCTTTACTTATATCTTACAATGTGTACATTGATTTAATGGTTTTCTTTGCTTTATTAATGTGACAAATGACAATCTAAAATGTAATTAGCGTAGGCATCAGATACATGATAAGAACTCTTAGGAATGTGATAATATGTAATAAAATCAAATTGACGTTCTAAAAGACGTTCCTGCAGGAATCGATGGAGTAAAGTAGGATCATGCACGTGGTAACAACCGTTCAACTGACATACTACTAACTGGGAATCCAGGTGAACTTCTAAAGAGTGAATACCATGCGAGATAACATCGCACAAAATTTCTATGATGATGTTATATTCGGCCACATTATTCATGGATGGCCCTAGGCATATGCCACCTGAAGACACCAGCATACCCTCGGGTGAGTAAACCACCCAAGAGGCATAAGCTAAGTTTTGTGTATGACGATTGGCTCCGTATGCAAATCCTAGGTAGACCAAAGACTCCGTTGACATCTACCAACAAAGGGAAAACTCGATAACCAAGCTAAAGGAAAAAGAAAAGGAGGAAAAATATGTATATACACTAAATTTACATTAGTATACAAAGAGTTCCGCCCAAGCCTAGGGTTCAAGCGTAGTACCTTTTCAAGTAGAGCACATTTCTGGGCTCGGCCAATTTATTCCCTTCGTAATCTTCTAACTCGTAGGCTCCTTTTTCTAGAACACGTCGCACGATGTAAGGACCGTGCCACATGGGTTTAAAATTGCCTGCCCCTAGTGGTTCATTGGCTTGGTCATACAAGAGGACCAAGTCACCCTCAACATACAACCGAGGACAGACAGACTTGTCATATTGAACCTTGACATGTTTCTTGTTTACCTCGATAGCCATAAAGGCGTCCCGACGTTGCTCGTCAAGACTCTCTAGGTGCACAAGGCATCACTCTAAGTCTGAAGTGTCAGGTATGAGCTCGACTGCCAAATTGAGAGAAGCGATTTCGCATTCAACGAGAAGGATTGACTCCACACCATGCACTAACTGAAAAGGGGAAAAAACGGTGGCAATCTTAATTGAGGTTCAGTATGCCCAAAGTGCGGGATATAGCATGATGTGCCAATTGGAATTACTCTGATTAAATTATTTTTTCAAAATGGTCTTGAGAGACTTGTTGATGGCCTCTACTTGCCCATTTTTCTGGGGGTAATAAGGGGATGAATGACTGTGTCTAAACCCCAGCTTAGATGCTAGTTCTACCATCATTTCATTCTGAAAGTGACTGCCATGTTCAATGACAATCTCACTTGAGATACCAAACCGGGCGATAATTTGGTTGAACACGAAGAAGATTGTAGTCTTCCCATTGTATTTTACGGTATACATGGCCTCGATCCACTTAGTAAAGTAGTTGATGGCCACGATAATGTGTTGATGCCCTCCAACCAAAGTTGGGTTGCAATCAACGAAATCTACCCCCCACTTGGTGAAGGGACCGATGGTAATGACTGGGTGAAGAGGGGTTGGATGCGAGCGCATTTTCCGAGTGAACACCTGGCAGGGGTGACACTTCTTAACTGCTTTGATACAATCTTTAAAGATAGTAGGCCAGAAATAACCAACTCGTAGGCTTTTTTGTGTTGTTGCAAGCCGGGATAGGTGACCACCACAAGCCCTTTTGTGGCAATCGTTTAGGACTGAATCGGCTTCCTCATGAGTTAAGCAATGACGCAAGATATTATCTACTCCTCGACGATACAAAGTGTCCTCGACGATGGTATACTTTTTGGCTTTCTATCTAACACGTCGTCGATCATCTCACAAGAGATGTTGAGCAAACTTCAAGGTTTAAAGATATAAAACAATGTCTCCATACCAGAGGTCGGACGATGAGACAAGGAAAATGTTTTCGTCTGTAAACGAATCAACATGGATAACATCCTCGTCTAATCATGGAAAATCGGATATTAACTCTACAAAAACTAGCGATTTCTTGGACTTGGCCGAAGCAAAGTCGAGATCAAAATCTTGTAAGATGACAATCCATTTATTATATTTCCCCACTATGATACGCCTGGTAAGGACATATTGAAATGGATTGACATCAACAACCATTGTAGTCTTGCAAAACAATATATAGTGACATAAACGTTGGACTGCGTGAACGACAACCAAAGCTAGCTTTTCAACGTGAGAGTAATTAAGCTCAGGACCAACTAGAATTCAACTAAGATAGTATATAACGTGCTCATGGAGCTCATTATCCTCCTGAACTAGAACCATACCAATCGTCTCTACAGACGCGGCAATATACAACAAGTAATCTCTACTGTAATCATGGGATTTCAGTAGAGGGGCCAATACCAAGGCTTTCTTCAAAGAATTGAAAGACTCATGGGCTGGCTCATCCTAGATAAAAGGTGTGTCCTTCTTCAAGAGGCACATGAAACCCTTAGTGATATTGGCATAATTCACTATGAACCAACGTAGAAAGTTAGATTTCCCCTGTAAACCTTGAAGTTGTCTAATCGTGCACGGGGGAGGAAGCTGAAGTATGGCCTCAACCTTAAGAGGATCTACCATGATCCCGATCTCGGAAACTAAAAATCGTAAGAGACAGCCAAACTTAACGCAAAAGATGCATTTGTGAGGGTTTAACCGGATTCTATAGTAACGACATCTTTCAAAAACTAGTCGAACGTGTATAACATGATCCACTCTCTTGCGAGAGTGAGCAGAAAGATCATCAAGGTAAGATTAAACTATGTGCTTGAGATCATGAAAAGCGAAAGTCATGGAACGTTGGAAGGCTGCTCCGACGTTTTTAAGGCCGAAAGGCATTTTTTGGTATGCAAAAATATCCCAAGGACATACAAATATCGTCTTGTGTTGGTCCTCAGGTTTGATCTGGATTTGATTATAGCTTGAATATCCGTCCATAAAATAAAATATCTCGCTTCTCGCACACTCATCGAGAATCTGATCAATGAAAGGCATGGGGAAGTTATCTTTAGGACAAGCCTTGTTCATGTTGTGAAATTCCATACACACACGGATGGTTCCTTGATTTTTATTCATAGGAACGGGGTTGGATACCCATTCGGTCAAGGGAACTGGGTAGATGAAGCCAGGATTAAGTAGCTTCTCCACCTCTACCTTAATAGCAGGGGCCTTCCTGGGATTTACAGATCTAAGACGTTGTCGAACAGGTTTAGCATCCGGGTAAGTTCTAATCTCATGTTCAACAATACGAGGGTCGATCCCTGGCATCTATTCATATGACCAAGTGAATACATCTCGAAATTCTTTGAAGAGTTTGGTTTAATTCAGAATTTCTTCTGGCGAACAATCTGCACCTATATTTACGTTCTCAATCTTGCCAGGGGTACGAGAGATATCGATCGAGACGGTAGTAGAAATACTCGCCATATTTCCTTTGGCATAAATGTCGTGCATATCAAGTGGAAATACGGCGTGACCGACTATCTCACTCAAGGTAGACCGAAAGTCATCTTGCTTGATTCTTTCAAGACTTGGGAGAAAATAAGATCGATGATGCATATCATCCCAAGGTCTCTCGAAACCATTCATGGCTTCCAGGATGGCTTCATCTAAAGGCAAAGTCTCATCTAAGAAATCATGTGAACAAGACAACGAGGTGGCCCATACAGGCCTAAGAACAGGATCCTCCTCGTCCGTCTGCGAGGTAACAGTATCGGGATCAGCGGAAGAGTCAAGAATAGCTTAATATGCAATCTCCACTGCCGATAGTGGCATAGCCATGCCAGCATGCAACTGACCTTCACTCAACGAATTCAGAGAAGGTAGGGTCCATGGATCACTAAGATAGGAAGTGTGGAAAGGAATGGACCTCCCTACTAAAGCAGGCTTACTAGACATGGCGTAAACGTGGTGAATTGGTGTCGAGAATTCGAAGGTACCCATGAGGGAAGAATACATTCCAACGCCGATATTCTCAGTTACCGGTTGAGAATTGTCAATCACAGGGATCGACAGTCCAACAGATGCATTAGGACTAGAATATGCAAAGGATAACTGGTCGATAGTCATGATCTCCCCTTGATGAGGAAAACAAAGTGTACGGAAGATGAACGATATGACAACGACCATAGCATAGGTCCAATTGCGACCAAGTAACATGTTATAATCAAGAGGTGCATCAACTACCTCTACCTCCAACTCTATTGTCTTCCCACCTAACTGGACCAGAAAGGCAGGGAGAATATCGTGAGAGAGGAAGGAATGACCATCAAATGCAATCAACATGTTCGACGACTTGGAAAGGGTCGGAGAACCGAGAGCTTTCCAACAGACCAGGGACATCACGCAGGTGGCAACACCTTCATCAACGACTGCTCATTTGATAGTATACTTGGAATACTCCATGTGGATTTGGAAAGCCACATGGTAGGGCAAGTGAGGCTTCACATCCGTGATGTCAAACTTGATAACTTTCAAGCCACTAGGTTCTATATCTCCTAAGGCAGAGAGTAAGACATTCCTCTGTGATGGACACGTCTGGAGTACCTCCAAAGCCGACATCGCACAAGGGGTTTGGCCCAGATCCTCAACGATAGAGTAGTTCTGGGCGGCTCTAGAATTAGGGTTGTGAGTATAGCGCTTGAGTACTCCTTTCAGAATATGAGGCAGTGGCTCTGGTTTCTCAATCTGTAGGTTTGTCTCCAGAGGGGGAGGAGGAGCTTCTAGATTAGTACTATCTTTTGAAGAGCTATAATCTCGAGAGCGAGTGGCTATATCAATTTTCGCGTTGACCATATTGATACAAACACGGTCGCCATCTTGCGACGATGGGTTTTGACTTTCACTGGATGCATTTTCGGGGTTCAAAGAGCTCGAGGCTAAGTGTTGGTTGTGTGGGAATGGATTCATCAGCACGGAGGGTGGTAGATTTAAAAGCCTCGCAGCCTCCACGAGTTTGGGGCATAAATGTGTAAGGTGGTCATCGGTACAAAGTTTACAAGAAAACTTCACCTTACATTTCTCTTTCTTTCCCTCTCCAGCATTATCATTATGCTTCCCATTATTATCTTTGTCCTTGGGTTTGTTACCATTTTTCCCACCCTTACGATTTTTTCGACCTTTCCTTTTATTCCCATCTAGTTGATGGTCACCATTTGGGTTTTTCGATGACTGCACGGAATGTACATTTTCCGATTGGGTGGGTTTGGAGGATGCAGACAAAACTGATCCTCCGGCAGACTTCGGCACCGAGTCTGTGGAATTTACATTGACGGACCCTACAATACCATCGGAATGAGGTCCAGGTTTTTGCCTAGGATCATAATTTGACCATGATGCTTCTGGAAGAAGGTGATATAACATCCCAGACTGAGCATATATTAAATCTAATTGTTGAGCTCTAAAGATAGTTTCTTCCTCATTGGAGACCCCAGAAGTAGAAACGTCCTTAGAGATAGGAGGGTGGAAAGACTTTAGGAACCATTCTAGGAGAAAGGTTGGGGGTATAGGAGTCTTAATCAACCGCCTCCATCTACGCCACTCCTGGATATGATCCGAGATGTGAGTGGCGGTGTCCTGGTGTAAAGTCGACAAAAGTTTGAGGCCAACATCATAACGAATGAGAAATTGAAAGTGGTTGACAAAGGCCACCACCAACTAATTAAATGACCCATATGTCTCCCTAGGTAGCGCAATGTACCATACCGAAGCAACTCCAATGAGAGTGCGTTGAAACAATCGTAATCTAATAGAATCATGGTTTAGGGAATTCGATGAGCACCAAAGGTGAAAGGTAGTAACGTGTTCACCAGGGTCCTCTCCATTCTTACCCTCAAACTTTGGAATGTCTAAAGGAAGTTTGGTGGGGACGAGGGGCCATGTGGGATCATGACTCACCGGGTCGTTCATTAACTTAGACAAGTTCGGTAGATTGAGCGTAGCCAAAAAAGGGAGACGAGGTTGCAACATCTGGCCCCATCCTCCCATGAGAGATTGTGTGTTGGGAACTGCATTCCACCTAGGATTTTGGTAAGAACCAAATCCATGTTCGGAATTATAAGGCCTTCCTCCGGGCTGATTTGTATAGGGTGGGTTGGGCATCATTCTAGCAGGAATGTTCTAATAAGGATTGTGAAAATTGCCCCCAACCGGATTGGATCTATGTTGGTGGTTGCCCAAAGTGTAATACTGACCTCCTCCAGGTGGGAACCCAGAGGATTGAAGTGGATTCATCATGCCAAAAGTATTGGTAGGAATCGACATCAAGGAGGTAGGGATATAGGGCGGAACTTGTCCGCCAGCTGGGTTGTTCCATCCATCCATAGAAGGATTAGACCTCGGGTTAAGAAAAGGGACACTTCCTACATTAGGATTCGTTTGGGGGATATGAGACCCACCAAACGAGAAAGGAGTGTAAGGAGGTGTAGTGCCCACAAGTCCAATGCTAGCATTAGGGCCAACAGCTAGGATGGCAGTCGAAAACTGCGAAGTGAAGTTAGGCATACCATAAGAAAATGGACTAGAAGCCATAGGGATGGACTAAACATTGTAACTCAGCGAGTGATCGAAAGCCCCAAAAGGGTTCGAGGCAAGAGATGAATCATTAACTACAAGTCGAGCTATAGTACTAGTATAAGCCTCCGACATTGCAACTATAGCGGCTGCAGGAGTCGAAGGGGTGCCATTAACTATAGTGGGTATGGGAGTTGAAGAACTCCCAGTATTCTAAAGACTAGACTCAGTACTCATCCTTGTGGAACCACAAGTCTGAAAGGTGGATGTGTGTGTACCACTTCTAAAAACTTTACACCTTTTATAAGGCAGAAACCCAAAATCTGGTGGTAACTGTAACAACCGACGGGACCGACGGGAAAGCTGGTCCGACTCCACGACGACTTATAACTCTACAAAATAAAAATATATCCTAAGGCCAACTAGTAGTCAAAGAACATACCAAAAATTCAAATGGCCAATATGCATGCAAACGGGATAAAGTGGTTGAGTGGCCTCCCTCGCTAAAGAAGGTGTGTCTCGTCCAAGAGGGATCTGAGACTCCCTGCTAAAGTTTGGAGGTAACATAATCAGTTATAGGGGCCCTCATGGGCTTAACAACCAGTCGGTCAGATCCCCCCCGAGAGGTAATCCTCCATAAAGGTTGTGTGTTGTCCAACCCCTATCTGACCCAGGGTACAAGCAGAATAACCCCTGCAAGTAACCTATGAGATACCTAAGTCAATTAGAAACTAATAAACCACTATATAACCAATGCACAGGCGAGCAGTCGTAAGTCTAGATCACTGTATGGGTAGGGTAGCAAAGCCTGAAACCTTGAAAGCACCGCCTCTCACAAAGGTATGGGTACTAGCAAGATCCCCAAATACGAATAAATCCACAGAAATATCTTAGAGGCTAGGTGAGTATCCAGGGGCTATCCCTTCAACTAACTTCGCGCGACCTCGTGATTAATTCTGGTGTGAGTGGAGCCTCCTGATCTTAACAATTATACAATGGACTTCTCAACTCCCTATCTATAATATACCAGATATAAAATGTATGCAGAACAAAATAAAATGCTAGAAATGGCATATTAACAACGATATAACCAGAACATTCACCACAATAGCACTGAAATGATAAGAGAATAATAACAGAAATAACAATTTGAATCTGAAAGCAATGTTCACGGGCCTCTTCGAGGGGGAAACATCCAGTTGAGAAGAGCTCTATTACAATAATATCCAATATAGGGTTCTCAGACCCTCGACTCTTGTTTATACTAAAAAGAAGCATCTAGAGGAAGATCCTTCTAGAAGCGGAAGCTTCTATTAGGTCTTCTTACATCCACCTTATTCTATTTTATTGAAAGGCCTTATTAATATTGACCTTTATTACATTCAAATATATTGTTCTACCTATGTGCGGGTTAGGACCCTAACATGTCCGGCCCCTTAAAAACAACGTTGTCCTCAAGGCTTGAGATGAGGAAATTGTTGCAGAATGGTAGTTGGTTCCCAAGTTGCATTTGTTGGAGTTGTATATTTCCACTGGACTAGCACTTCCTTGATAGTCTCTGACGTAGGCGACGCTCACGCTGGTCCAAAACTGCTTCTGGTTGTAGCCAAATGGATCCTTCTTCAGCTAACTCTGGAAGGTTGGTTTGAATTTTCCACTTAGCTCCAATCACCTTCTTTAAGCATGAAACATGAAAAAAAGGATGTAGCTTCGAATGGCTGGGCAAAGCTAACTGATAGGATACTTGTCCCACACACTTGAGAATGATATAAGGACCATAAAATTTGGGCACTAGCTTCTGACAATGCTCGGCCTTGAGGGAATTTTGCTTGTAAGGTTGCAGTCGAAGAAACCCCTAATCCCCTTCTGCAAATTGACGTTCAGAGCGACCTTGATCTACTTGTTGCTTCATGCGATTTTGTGCCATGACCAAATTCTCTTTGAGTGTACGGAGAATAGCCTATCGAGTTGTAAGTGTTAGGTCAACTGCCTAGACCTTCGAGGCACCTGGTAAGTATAAGAGAACTGAAGGTGGCTTCTGTCCATATACTGCTTCAAAAGGAGTCATGCATGTAGTTGTATGGTATGAAGTGTTATACCACCATTCAATTAGGGGTAACCATTGAGCCCACTGATTTTTCTTTTCCGAGGAAAAACACCTCAAATATGTTTCCAAACACTTGTTGACAACTTCCATTTGGCCACCAGTCTGGGGATGATAAGTTGTGTTGAGATGCAATTCAGTGCCTTGTATCTTGAACAGTTCTTGCCAAAAATTGCTTGTGAAAGTTGGGTCACAATCAGAAACAATAGAGTGCGGCATGCCATGAAGCTTGAAGACTTGATCCATGAAAATTTGAGCCACCGTGGATGTTGTAAATAGGTGTTGAATGGCACAAAAATGAGCATACTTGGAAAAGTGATCAACAACCATCATGATGACTGATTTATTTCCCAATTTGGGTAAGCCGGTAATAAAATGCATAGAGATATCCTTCCAAATAGCAGGTGGAATCGAGAGCAGTTGTAGTGTGCCCGGAGATTTGACTATTTATCCTTGTTTACATTGACATACATCACATTCAACGACAAAATTACGAATGTCATGTTTCATACCATCCCAGAAAAAGGAACGTTTGACCCTGTCATAGGTTTTGGTGAACCCGGAGTGCCCTGCTGTGGGTGTAGCATGAAGCTCAGAAAGTACCGTGGATTTAATCTTTGATTGTTTACTTAAATACAAACGGCCTTTGTATCGAAGTTCATCATGGAGCCAGGAGTACCCTGGGGAAGCTGGAGAATTGGAGTGCAATTGTTGGATCAACTGCGAACTTTTGGGCTCTTGTAGCCATTCTTGGCGAACAGCTTGGAGCCAATCTGGGACAATTAATGAAAGAGAAAAAAGGGATCCTTCATCTTCATATTTGCGAGAAAGTGCATCCGCAACCACATTGTCTTTTCCTTTCTTATAAATGGTCTCATAATCATATCCAAAGAGCTTAGTCACCCATTTTTGTTGTTCTGGGGAGGAAATGCATTGTTCCAGAAAATACTTGAGGCTTTGATGGTCTGTCTTAATTTGGAAACGTTGCCCCAATAGATAAGGGCCCCACAAATCAACAACATGCATAATAGCCAACATTTCCTTTTCATAGATGGATTTGCCCAGATTTCTTTCAGATAGTTTCTTGTTGGTAAAGGCCAAAGGTCGACCCTCTTGCATAAGGACAACACCAATTCCTTTCCCTGAGGCATCACATTCCAACACAAAGGTCTTTGTGAAATCGGGAAGGGCGAGGACTAGAGTGGTGCACATGGCCATCTTCAAGGTTTGAAAATCTTGAGCAGTGGTTGGAGTCCAAGTGAAAGAGTTTTTTTTTAGGAGAGCAGTGAGAGGTGCTGCAATCTTCCCATAATTCTTAACAAACTTATGATAATACCTTGTTAAACCCAGAAATCCACTCAAGCTCTTAAGAGTCTTTGGGTGAGGCCAATCTTCCATAGATTCAATCTTTTTAGGATCTACCCTGACACCATCATTGCCAACCAGATGACCCAAGTATTTTACTTCTGAGGCGCCAAAAACACATTTAGACTATTTCAGGAAAAGTTGTTGCTGAGAGAGTAGATGGAGAAATTGATCCACATGAGTAAGATGGTCTGTCCAGGTTTTGCTATAGATGAGGATATCATTAAAGAAAACTAAGACAAAATGGCAGAGAAAAGGACGGAAGACATGATTCATGAGGCTTTGGAAGGTGGAGGGGGCATTACACAAGCCAAAGGGCATGACCAAAAACTCATAGTGGCCCTCATGAGTTCTAAAGGCAGTCTTGGGAATGTCCACCTCTTTCATACGTATCTGGTGGTAGTCCAAACGAAGATCTAGTTTAGTGAAGAATTGAGCGCCACTCAATTAATCCAGAAGGTCATCAATGACAGGAATGGGGAATTTGTCTTTGATGGTAAGTTTGTTGAGGGCACAGAAGTCAGGACACATTCGCCAAGAACCTTATTTCTTTAGGACCATGACCATAGGAGAAGAGTAGGGGCTTGTACTAGGGCGGATAACGCCTGCATTAAGGAGTTCCTGGACCATTTTCTCAATTTCATTTTTTGGGAAAAGGGGTGATGATACGGAGGAATATTGGGAGGAAGGCTTCCGCGTACAAGGGGAATGGAATGATCATGAACACCACGGGAAGGAGGGAGTCCTCGGGGAGTGGAAAAGACCAATTGATGTGTAGAAAGGATGGCTTGGAGGTCTTGTGGGACCAAGGGTGTCTCTGTTGCTTGTATGGCATGGAGTTGGGCGATAACACCAGAATGGAATTTTTTGAGCAGTTTTTCCATGAGATGGGAACTAATGATCTCAGGTGAACCGACGGTGATGCCTTGGAACTTATATCCGTGGCCCTCTTGGTCGAATTGCATGGTTAAGTCTTTAAAATCCATGAGAATGGGACCCAAATTCCTTAGCCAGTCTGCACCCAACACAATGTCACAACCCCCCATGTCAATAGCAAACATATGGAATTTCAGGTGTTAGTCACCAATTTGGAGATGCACATTTTCACAACGCCCTCCACATTTCATGGAACCACCATTGGCAATCATGATTTGGAAATTATTGACAGCATGGATGTAGCAATGAGTTTCTTGGGCAATGCGACGATGAATAAAATTATGGGTGTTGCCACTATCAACCAGAATAATGACCTTCTGATGCTTGATGTAACTGATTAGCTTGAGGGTTTGGGGAGCGGAGAAGCCAGTGAGAGCATTGAGGGAAATGACCGGTTCTACTCCAAGGGGGTCTGAGAGAGGGGTTATGTCAGTGGATTCAGGTGACTCAAATACAAGGGGAGTTTCTACATCCTCTTCCGAAATATCCTTGGAGATGGCCATAAAAAGATTTTTTTTCTTTACACTTGTGGCCCGGGAAATATTTGTCATCACAGTTATAACAAAGGCCTTTGAGTTGGCATTTAGCCATTTCAGCCCTGGTCAATTTTTGGATCTTTAGTGGAGCAGAGGGAGTAGTGGGATTTACCGGTTTAGGGCGAGAGATAAAGGAGGGTTTTTGGTTTTGAGAGGATACAACCTCTTTTGATTCTTTAGCTCTTTTAGTAGCCTCCACCCAACTCTAAGGCTGAGCCATGAGGACATGGGCCTGAATCTCATCCTTGAGGCTACTGATAAAACACTCTCGAAAAAAGGCATCAGACATGCCCTATATTCTAAAAGCCAGGCGCTCAAAGGCAGTTATAAAGTCTTCCACTATACCTAATTGTTTCAACTTTGTCAAACAACCCAAATGGTTGGTGTCAGTTTCAAAGCATTCATAAAGATCTGCCACAAAGTGTGTCCAAGAAATATACCCTTGACGAGATGTTTTTCTCCATTGCCATTGTTCTTGATTTAGATGGAGAACACCATACTGGAGTTTGGCCAAGTCATCTATAATGTCATATAAAGAGAAATAATGTTTCATTTGGGTTACCCAACCAGTGGGGTCTGAGCCATCAAATTTGGTCACATCCATGTCCCGCAAAAGGCGTAGGTCACGTTGAAAGTGATGGTTCTGAAAGTTATTAGAATGAGAGGAATGGTCACCTTTAGGATGTGGAGGTGAGGAAGAGGAAGGGTTATCTGTAGGGATATGCAATTTGGTGCAGAGTGTCGAAAAGACTGATTCAAGTTGGGTGGTGAGGTCTTGTTTGATTTCCTCCATTGAGGACTGTGTAACACCCTGTTTTCCCCAGTTTGTAAAAATAACTGGACTGGCCAAGAACTATGGAAAACTCATAAATGTGAATATGTGATGTAAATGGACCTTGAGGAAAAGGTCAATAAATGTGAATAACATTATGAATTTTATTGCAGGACTGTTGAGAGGGGATGTGCAGAAAATGAGACCACGATGGCGGTGGAAGGCACCTAGAAAGGTGGCATTAACTTCCACCGAGAATTAATACCATATTTGGACTCCACTAGCCCGAAGAACCAAAAGAGACTCGCTAGCCCTGAATTAAATGTCTCGCAGGCTGGTAGGTATATGGTTTAATGAGGGATGGGAGGTGAACCGCCCATCCGTAGAGCTGTCAGGCCTGACCAGCGTGAGGGTAATCGCACCACACGCAACCTTGCAAGAGGATAAGGCGTGGGGTAGAAGCGATTGGGGGGTAGACACGAGGGGAGAACTCTGGAAATACGTAGAGTAAGTGATAGCAGAGAGGAAGGAGAGTAACCTTCGCTCCTGGTCACTGGCAGACAGAGATGTAGTCTCACAACATCGTGGTCTCAGCTCAGGGGTGGCTAGTGGTAAATCCGTTGGGAGTCGCTAAGACTACAATTGGGTGGAAACGAGCACCCCTCTCAACAGTTGCATAACCCCTGGTGTTATTTCTGATAAGTGTTTTTCCTCTAGCATCTTGAAATATATATATATATATATATATATATATATATATATGTTTATTCTGATGATTATTCCCATAAGCTATGAAACTATGAATGAATTCATTGTAAGAATGTCTGTAGGATTGTTTGATCAGTACTAGTAGTTGTATATTTTTATGGAAGAGACTACATATGGCATATGTCCTCATGAATTGTTATTTACATGTGTATTGATCTAATTCAGACTTCATGTCTGGTTCTCGGGTGGACGATACCCTTATCCGCCTCAGATAGTACCCTGAGTGAATCTCCCCGTAGAGATACCTTCCTTGAAAAGCCCATCCAGAATCGGGAAGGCAGTTGTGAAGGCGTAAGGCCGTAGTAACCCTGCATGAGGAGGAATGATCCTCTTGGAAACCGAGATGGCAGTATAAGGATGAAGTATCAAATCGAGGAACGATATTTCATCGGGAAATATGTGGTCACTCATGACTGTTAGATTTGGTAAGAGGAAGCTAGAAGGTTAAATACCTTATCCCTGATAGGTGTTGACCGATGGATGAGATTCCGTCGAGAAATCTGCGGACACACCCGACCGTTGGATTGGTAGGAGAAGGTAAGGTGTTAAAATGCCTTACCCCTTTGTTTTCTGTGTCTTCGTGGGCAGCGAGGAATTTGGGATTGTAGATCTCCAAGGTCCATGAGAGTATCTGGACCGTGGATCTTTTCCACATCCAAGGAGTCGTGGAAGAATGCACGGGTAGGAACCAATATGAGCCGTCAGATCTCGGCTGAAAAACCCGACAGCCGTTAGATCTGTCAGGAGTTACCCGACGGTTAAGACTCCAGTGTATGGGGGCGAAAAACCCCAGAATAAATCTAAGTCGTCCGATTGACGGAGGCCACGTGTCAAGAGATCACCCACTTCAGGAAATCGGGAATCGCGGAATCGGGATTCCTGTTGACAAGAGTTCGGGATTTTCCAAGGTGAAAACCCCGGGATAGATCTGAGCCGTCCAATTGACGAAGGCCACGCGTCGTGAGATCTCCCATTTTAGGAAATCGAGAATCGCAAGATCATGAGTCTTGGTGACAATGGATCGGGGATTTCCATGGTGGAAACCCCAGAGCAGTTGTGGATCGTCAGATTTAAGGGGGTGACGTGTTGAGAGATTACCTGTTTCGGGAAATCGGGGATCGGGGATTCGGGAGTTCCGCTGACAAAAACTCGGGCTCCTGCCTTGACAAATCCCAATCCATAATGTCGAGACAATAGCATGTGGCTAAGTCCCAAGGGACGGACCAGATTCCTTCGGGAAATCTCAGGGTCCGTAACAACCGTCCCATGTGAGGAAGAGATGCCAGTTTTACGCTGGGGCACGAGCGCACATTAGGGTAAGTAGCAAACAGATCTGGATGGCCAGAGTCCACCCGCCCAGATCTACGGCTGAGGATGCATTCCGGAGCCCCCTTGCCATTCTGCCTTTAATGGGGGGGGGGGTCCGGAATTGGACGCACAACTCTCGAACGGTCAAGATTAATTCATCATGATCAATGGCACTCGGGCGGATTCCAGACCCCCCTTTCCATTCTGCCTTTAATGGGGGGGGGTCCGGAATAGTGTGGCGTGTGAAGTGGGGCCCCTCTTGTCATGTCGACTAGTGTGTCGCGTTTCCCTCTCTGCCACCTATATCCCACTTACTTGCGCAACAGGGTTGTTTCTCATTGGTTGTTCTCTGGCCCTGTAGGGATTCGTCCCCATTGGTCGATCGCTAGCTCTATCGAGGTTCGTCGGTTGCCAAGTCAAGCGACTCGACATCACTGTAGCGCCGAGACACGAAATATGAAAGAGGTATTGCGTTTATTCGGACTGTGATCATGAATCGCAACTACATGGGAGCGGGGAGAGACAAAGAGCCAGCTTACACTAGTCCTCCATGGCTGTTTAGGGCTTCCGATTTGGCAGAAGACCAGAAAAATCTGATTTAGGTAGTGGGTATGTGACAGACTGCATGGTTGTATTGATGGCTGCAACATTGGCACTTAGTTGTTTCACTTCTTTTTGGGTTTCGATGAGACCAGATTGCAAGGTGTTGAAGCGAGCTTCCAAGTATTGGCTACAGGTATGGGCCATGAGGATGGGGGAACTGAAAAGGAGCAGGCGGGATCAAAAATTCTGCCGAAAAATGATATGGATGAATGTGTTAAGGGCGAAGAGATGAATCCAATGGAATAGGTCTCAAATAATCGTGAAATTTTTTCCAGAGTGAGTTATACTCTGGTCTGAAGAATACTGCAGAGAGGAAATGCCCAAATGCTTAACCATAAAGAAATGTGTATTTACTTGGAAACCCGAACACAGTTGCACGACAATAGATCTTATCTGTTTTAATTTGTTTATGTTTCTGTCCTCAAGGGTTAGGTATTCAAGGATTCTACAAACAAGGGCTTGCCCTGTGCTATAGCTCTCTGATATATGTGCGGGGTCCAACAGTAGTACTCGACCCAATATCTTAGGGCACTAACTAAGGAGGATAGATCGTACCCTTAGTCGTACTACCCGACTACCCATGTACTAGAGAGTAACTTCCCGAGTGTTGTTCTCAGTGACACTATAGCAGTCAGGCGGCCGATCAGTTTATCTAAAGAGGGCTTCAGGTAATCTAGGTCGATTCGTACACGAGTGTTGTCTGATGCACTACCACTCGAAGGGGTACCAACAGGGGTTACAAGGGTGGCCAAGAGATGTGCGCTTAAGTACCACTTGTATTTCTTGCGTGTATGAATCCCTCAACTGCGGATTTATGCGCGTAACAACAGATCTCTATGGCTTAAAGACGTCGGAATACGTCTCTACCCTGGAAAAAATTTAACCCACACTTTCTGCCGAGGAAAGTGCTCTGATACCACTTGTAATATACTAGATATAAAATGTATGCAGAACAGAAATAAAATGCTAGAAATGGCAGATTAACAACAATATAACCAGAACATTCACCACAATAGCACTGAAATGATAAGAGAATAATAACATAAATAGAACTTGAATCTGAAAGCAATGTTCACAGGCCTCTTCGAGGGGGAAACCTCCAGTTGAGCAGATCTCTATTACAATAATATCCAAGATAGGGTTCTCATACCCTCGACTCCTATTTATAATAAAAAGAAGCATCTAGAGGAAGACCCTTCTAGAAGCGAAAGCTTCTATTAGGTCTTCTTACATCCGCCTTATTCTATTTTATTGAAAGGCCTTATTAATATTGACCTTTATTACATCCAAATATATTGTTCTACCTATG
>JZKD02S1750673.1:31679-43720 GCA_000966675.3 Picea glauca
AACCACCATTGGCAATCATGATTTGGAAATTATTGACAGCATGGATGTAGCAATGAGTTTCTTGGGCAATGCGACGATGAATAAAATTATGGGTGTTGCCACTATCAACCAGAATAATGACCTTCTGATGCTTGATGTAACTGATTAGCTTGAGGGTTTGGGGAGCGGAGAAGCCAGTGAGAGCATTGAGGGAAATGACCGGTTCTACTCCAAGGGGGTCTGAGAGAGGGGTTATGTCAGTGGATTCAGGTGACTCAAATACAAGGGGAGTTTCTACATCCTCTTCCGAAATATCCTTGGAGATGGCCATAAAAAGATTTTTTTTCTTTACACTTGTGGCCCGGGAAATATTTGTCATCACAGTTATAACAAAGGCCTTTGAGTTGGCATTTAGCCATTTCAGCCCTGGTCAATTTTTGGATCTTTAGTGGAGCAGAGGGAGTAGTGGGATTTACCGGTTTAGGGCGAGAGATAAAGGAGGGTTTTTGGTTTTGAGAGGATACAACCTCTTTTGATTCTTTAGCTCTTTTAGTAGCCTCCACCCAACTCTAAGGCTGAGCCATGAGGACATGGGCCTGAATCTCATCCTTGAGGCTACTGATAAAACACTCTCGAAAAAAGGCATCAGACATGCCCTATATTCTAAAAGCCAGGCGCTCAAAGGCAGTTATAAAGTCTTCCACTATACCTAATTGTTTCAACTTTGTCAAACAACCCAAATGGTTGGTGTCAGTTTCAAAGCATTCATAAAGATCTGCCACAAAGTGTGTCCAAGAAATATACCCTTGACGAGATGTTTTTCTCCATTGCCATTGTTCTTGATTTAGATGGAGAACACCATACTGGAGTTTGGCCAAGTCATCTATAATGTCATATAAAGAGAAATAATGTTTCATTTGGGTTACCCAACCAGTGGGGTCTGAGCCATCAAATTTGGTCACATCCATGTCCCGCAAAAGGCGTAGGTCACGTTGAAAGTGATGGTTCTGAAAGTTATTAGAATGAGAGGAATGGTCACCTTTAGGATGTGGAGGTGAGGAAGAGGAAGGGTTATCTGTAGGGATATGCAATTTGGTGCAGAGTGTCGAAAAGACTGATTCAAGTTGGGTGGTGAGGTCTTGTTTGATTTCCTCCATTGAGGACTGTGTAACACCCTGTTTTCCCCAGTTTGTAAAAATAATTGGACTGGCCAAGAACTATGGAAAACTCATAAATGTGAATATGTGATGTAAATGGACCTTGAGGAAAAGGTCAATAAATGTGAATAACATTATGAATTTTATTGCAGGACTGTTGAGAGGGGATGTGCAGAAAATGAGACCACGATGGCGGTGGAAGGCACCTAGAAAGGTGGCATTAACTTCCACCGAGAATTAATACCATATTTGGACTCCACTAGCCCGAAGAACCAAAAGAGACTCGCTAGCCCTGAATTAAATGTCTCGCAGGCTGGTAGGTATATGGTTTAATGAGGGATGGGAGGTGAACCGCCCATCCGTAGAGCTGTCAGGCCTGACCAGCGTGAGGGTAATCGCACCACACGCAACCTTGCAAGAGGATAAGGCGTGGGGTAGAAGCGATTGGGGGGTAGACACGAGGGGAGAACTCTGGAAATACGTAGAGTAAGTGATAGCAGAGAGGAAGGAGAGTAACCTTCGCTCCTGGTCACTGGCAGACAGAGATGTAGTCTCACAACATCGTGGTCTCAGCTCAGGGGTGGCTAGTGGTAAATCCGTTGGGAGTCGCTAAGACTACAATTGGGTGGAAACGAGCACCCCTCTCAACAGTTGCATAACCCCTGGTGTTATTTCTGATAAGTGTTTTTCCTCTAGCATCTTGAAATATATATATATATATATATATATATATATATATATGTTTATTCTGATGATTATTCCCATAAGCTATGAAACTATGAATGAATTCATTGTAAGAATGTCTGTAGGATTGTTTGATCAGTACTAGTAGTTGTATATTTTTATGGAAGAGACTACATATGGCATATGTCCTCATGAATTGTTATTTACATGTGTATTGATCTAATTCAGACTTCATGTCTGGTTCTCGGGTGGACGATACCCTTATCCGCCTCAGATAGTACCCTGAGTGAATCTCCCCGTAGAGATACCTTCCTTGAAAAGCCCATCCAGAATCGGGAAGGCAGTTGTGAAGGCGTAAGGCCGTAGTAACCCTGCATGAGGAGGAATGATCCTCTTGGAAACCGAGATGGCAGTATAAGGATGAAGTATCAAATCGAGGAACGATATTTCATCGGGAAATATGTGGTCACTCATGACTGTTAGATTTGGTAAGAGGAAGCTAGAAGGTTAAATACCTTATCCCTGATAGGTGTTGACCGATGGATGAGATTCCGTCGAGAAATCTGCGGACACACCCGACCGTTGGATTGGTAGGAGAAGGTAAGGTGTTAAAATGCCTTACCCCTTTGTTTTCTGTGTCTTCGTGGGCAGCGAGGAATTTGGGATTGTAGATCTCCAAGGTCCATGAGAGTATCTGGACCGTGGATCTTTTCCACATCCAAGGAGTCGTGGAAGAATGCACGGGTAGGAACCAATATGAGCCGTCAGATCTCGGCTGAAAAACCCGACAGCCGTTAGATCTGTCAGGAGTTACCCGACGGTTAAGACTCCAGTGTATGGGGGCGAAAAACCCCAGAATAAATCTAAGTCGTCCGATTGACGGAGGCCACGTGTCAAGAGATCACCCACTTCAGGAAATCGGGAATCGCGGAATCGGGATTCCTGTTGACAAGAGTTCGGGATTTTCCAAGGTGAAAACCCCGGGATAGATCTGAGCCGTCCAATTGACGAAGGCCACGCGTCGTGAGATCTCCCATTTTAGGAAATCGAGAATCGCAAGATCATGAGTCTTGGTGACAATGGATCGGGGATTTCCATGGTGGAAACCCCAGAGCAGTTGTGGATCGTCAGATTTAAGGGGGTGACGTGTTGAGAGATTACCTGTTTCGGGAAATCGGGGATCGGGGATTCGGGAGTTCCGCTGACAAAAACTCGGGCTCCTGCCTTGACAAATCCCAATCCATAATGTCGAGACAATAGCATGTGGCTAAGTCCCAAGGGACGGACCAGATTCCTTCGGGAAATCTCAGGGTCCGTAACAACCGTCCCATGTGAGGAAGAGATGCCAGTTTTACGCTGGGGCACGAGCGCACATTAGGGTAAGTAGCAAACAGATCTGGATGGCCAGAGTCCACCCGCCCAGATCTACGGCTGAGGATGCATTCCGGAGCCCCCTTGCCATTCTGCCTTTAATGGGGGGGGGGGTCCGGAATTGGACGCACAACTCTCGAACGGTCAAGATTAATTCATCATGATCAATGGCACTCGGGCGGATTCCAGACCCCCCTTTCCATTCTGCCTTTAATGGGGGGGGGTCCGGAATAGTGTGGCGTGTGAAGTGGGGCCCCTCTTGTCATGTCGACTAGTGTGTCGCGTTTCCCTCTCTGCCACCTATATCCCACTTACTTGCGCAACAGGGTTGTTTCTCATTGGTTGTTCTCTGGCCCTGTAGGGATTCGTCCCCATTGGTCGATCGCTAGCTCTATCGAGGTTCGTCGGTTGCCAAGTCAAGCGACTCGACATCACTGTAGCGCCGAGACACGAAATATGAAAGAGGTATTGCGTTTATTCGGACTGTGATCATGAATCGCAACTACATGGGAGCGGGGAGAGACAAAGAGCCAGCTTACACTAGTCCTCCATGGCTGTTTAGGGCTTCCGATTTGGCAGAAGACCAGAAAAATCTGATTTAGGTAGTGGGTATGTGACAGACTGCATGGTTGTATTGATGGCTGCAACATTGGCACTTAGTTGTTTCACTTCTTTTTGGGTTTCGATGAGACCAGATTGCAAGGTGTTGAAGCGAGCTTCCAAGTATTGGCTACAGGTATGGGCCATGAGGATGGGGGAACTGAAAAGGAGCAGGCGGGATCAAAAATTCTGCCGAAAAATGATATGGATGAATGTGTTAAGGGCGAAGAGATGAATCCAATGGAATAGGTCTCAAATAATCGTGAAATTTTTTCCAGAGTGAGTTATACTCTGGTCTGAAGAATACTGCAGAGAGGAAATGCCCAAATGCTTAACCATAAAGAAATGTGTATTTACTTGGAAACCCGAACACAGTTGCACGACAATAGATCTTATCTGTTTTAATTTGTTTATGTTTCTGTCCTCAAGGGTTAGGTATTCAAGGATTCTACAAACAAGGGCTTGCCCTGTGCTATAGCTCTCTGATATATGTGCGGGGTCCAACAGTAGTACTCGACCCAATATCTTAGGGCACTAACTAAGGAGGATAGATCGTACCCTTAGTCGTACTACCCGACTACCCATGTACTAGAGAGTAACTTCCCGAGTGTTGTTCTCAGTGACACTATAGCAGTCAGGCGGCCGATCAGTTTATCTAAAGAGGGCTTCAGGTAATCTAGGTCGATTCGTACACGAGTGTTGTCTGATGCACTACCACTCGAAGGGGTACCAACAGGGGTTACAAGGGTGGCCAAGAGATGTGCGCTTAAGTACCACTTGTATTTCTTGCGTGTATGAATCCCTCAACTGCGGATTTATGCGCGTAACAACAGATCTCTATGGCTTAAAGACGTCGGAATACGTCTCTACCCTGGAAAAAATTTAACCCACACTTTCTGCCGAGGAAAGTGCTCTGATACCACTTGTAATATACTAGATATAAAATGTATGCAGAACAGAAATAAAATGCTAGAAATGGCAGATTAACAACAATATAACCAGAACATTCACCACAATAGCACTGAAATGATAAGAGAATAATAACATAAATAGAACTTGAATCTGAAAGCAATGTTCACAGGCCTCTTCGAGGGGGAAACCTCCAGTTGAGCAGATCTCTATTACAATAATATCCAAGATAGGGTTCTCATACCCTCGACTCCTATTTATAATAAAAAGAAGCATCTAGAGGAAGACCCTTCTAGAAGCGAAAGCTTCTATTAGGTCTTCTTACATCCGCCTTATTCTATTTTATTGAAAGGCCTTATTAATATTGACCTTTATTACATCCAAATATATTGTTCTACCTATGTGCGGGTTAGGACCCTAACACTGTCTTAGACACATGTTGATTTAATTTCCTTGGAGAAGTTTACTCACAAAATCCTATTCCAAGGCACTAAATCCTAGACTATTTTGTGCACCCTAAAAATAAAATCGTGACTAATCAATTTAAGTTTAAAGCGTAAATTTTATTGGTCGTGATTACTCAAAAGGGTATTGAAGTGAAACTCATGATGTTATGACTATGGAAGAAGATAAATATGAATACAATGCAAAGTCTATCTTTAATTTTTCAATGAATGATATGTTAATAAAAACAATGCAATTTTCAATTTCAACTCTGCAATTCAGAAGTAAAATGCAATCTTTCATTAAATGCACTAAGCTAATGATAAAGGTTCAAAGACAAAAAATGCTAACCAATGAAAAATGCCTATTCTTTTGTATTTTCAATGTATTAAAGAGAAAATGCATGGACTAAAAAGCAACCTGATATATAAATTATATTGTTTATAAACGAAATAACTCAAGCAGAATACCAAGCAGCCAAGCAAATACTATCTCTTATGATACCTTTGTATATGACAACAAAAACTTGGAGGAAGTGACTTCATACAAATATCTTGGAATTGATATTCACCACAAGCTCAATTGGAATTATAACATTGAGAAAAGGATTATTGGGGGATAGAAATATTATTATGGGCTTGAAAACAATTGTAAATCAGTTGATCTTTGGAGTTTGGATAAGAAGAAACTCCTCTTTGAGACCCTTGTTACACTTTTTATTCTTTATGGATGTGGAGTATGGGGTTGTAGTATCTCTCGTGAATCCTGGAGAAATATAGAGCAAATACAAAATAATTTTATAACCTATAATCTCAAAATTAAAGGAAATATGTATCCCATCCTCCTCTTAGAAACAATCCTCTCCCCCATTGAGAGCATGGCTATGACTAGATACCTAATGTATAAAAACAAGTTAAACAACATGAAAGACAAGAGGCTACCTAAAATTGCTTCAAAATCAAGCCATAACCACCATCAACTCAAGCGAGGATGGCATAAAGACGCCCGGTCTTGGCTAAACTATTGGGGAATCATGGAAGAAACTATTTTGCAGAAAAAAGATATTATTAAAAAAAACATCAAATCAAAATTTAAAGAGAAAATATGGTGTGATAAAGAGTTAGAGGAAAAAAGAAAATTAAGGTATGTAATCAACCCTAATCTAGAAGATGAAAATTATCTATATGTTTTTCCAAGTGTAAAGAAAAAAATAAGCATTGCTAAGATAAGAACAAATTCTCACGAGCTCCATAGTGAAACTGGGCGTTGGCCAATTCCTAAAATGCCATGGGATGAAAGAGTGTGTCACCTTTGTGACACTAAGAAGGTTGAAGATGAAAAGCACTTTCTCTTAGATTGTCCAGCCTATACCCATATTAGATCTCATTTTCAAAATATTTATCATACTACCAACCTTCCTAACATCTTAACTCAACAAAAGTATGGTGATCTTGGAAAGCTTCTCTTAATGTTTTTCGAGCACAGAAACAAAATTCTAAAGAATCACTTACCTTCTTAAGGTCCAATAGACCAATTCAGTCTTAGTGGACGTTAATCATCATCATCATCATCATCATCATCATCATATATATATAACATTTATTTGTTCTTTGATTTTTTCAGTATCATTTGTCAATTCATATACATACAACATGGATGAACAAACAAGTAAACAAGATCGATGAACAAATAAGTAAACAAATTTTCAGCTAGAAAAAAAGTAAAGAAGATCGTATTGAAAATGTGATCATTGTTGAATAAATGATTAAACATGTATGGTGTTGAAGTAAATACAAAATAAAATTTCATTAATTCGGTTACTTTTTTTCAATAAGAAAAATAATTTATATTAGTGAATATAATAGGTCTTTTACAAAATCATTACATCTAGAACATGACTATAAAGTCCTTCTTTCCAAATCTAAAAGAACATAATGTCTTTCCAAAACTAAAACATAAGTTATGAGCTCAATACACAATATTTCAGGACGTTGCCACCTAAGTTTTGTAAATTATAGTCTATGTTTTACATATCAGTTCAAAATATAAAAATGCATCCTTGCATCTGTGATATATTACACAATAACTAGAAGCCATTTTTCAACTTTGCACTAGTGATCTATTGATTGATGGCTAATCTTTCAAAATTTATTGGTTGTCCTTCTAGAAAAAAATATTCCATCCTCATCCAGTTGCAAAGCTTCCTTTGATAGTTGATCAACCTCCTTGTTGAAAACTCTGTAAATATGTTGAGCTTTGAGTTGTTGAAAATTCTCGCTCAACATTCTAATTTTTGTCATCCATAGAGAGATCACCTGTAAATTATTATCATTAGTAAACTAATTGATAATAATATTTGAATCGCCTACCACTTGTAACCTTGTTACCTTTTTATAGCTTGAAAAAAATAAAATGCACCACAAGGCTAGGAGTTCACCCCTGGTATTGGTCCCTCTACCACAATTCATTTTTATTCTGAAATTGCCCAATACTTGACATCTTAAAATAGCTCATGCCCCACACTTTAAACCCTTATCTTGTGAGGCTCCATCAAAAAACCCCACTACCAAATCCCAGTCAAGGATGGGAGGCATATCAATCCTTCTAAACTTGGATGACTGTGCAACTTTTAATTCTTCCAGGTCCTGTAAAATACAAGTGCACATTGATCTTACCAGATTAGGAGGATAATCTTCAGATATAACCAAATTCCTATGTTTCCAAACCTCCCAACAAATAAAGAAAGGGATTTCTTTCCTATTTTCCTTCTTCCTTATCTAAATTTGTAAGTAGTCAACAATCTGTCCTCCTTCCCAAGTACTGTATAAATTTAATTCCTTTAAATTGAATGCCAAATATCTTTGGTGAAACTGCACTCCACAAAAAGATGATACATTGTCTCCTCACTAATCCCACACAAGACACATCTACTTGACCCATTAAATCCTCTTTTGATCAAATTTTCCCAAGTAAGAATTCTTTGTTCAAGCATTAACCAGATAAACAGTTGGAATTTTAAGGGTAGTTGTCATTTCCAAAGTTCAATATACCAGTACATAGGTTTTTCTTCCATCTCCTCCAACAATTGAACTTTGTAGGCTTGGTTGGCATTTACTTGTCCCCTTTTTGTATCTCAGGACCACAATAAAATATTTTTTTCATTATTTAGTTCAAAACCCAAACCAACTAATCCCTTAATAAATTTAGTCCATTCCTCTTTTTGTTCTCCTTCCAGCCCTAGAGTCTCAGCCTTTTTCCATTTTGTATGATTTGAAACCTCCAGATCACTAGACCCAGCATGTGCAAGAAATTCAATCCCTTGTGCCTTCAAAGTCAATATAAGATTTATTGACAGTTTATAATAAGTATGTGACTCAACCATAAGATCATATCCAATCCTAATATCCCTCACATTTCCAAGTTTCCAAACCAACCAGTCTTTTATAATAGATAAAGATGAGGTTAGTGCTCTCCAAAAAATTGAGGTACCAGCCCAATTTTTCCTACCTTGCCTAAACCACTCTTCCACAGTTTTCTTCTTAAGATGTTTTCTAATTATCGCGTCATGCCAAAGACCAGGCACCATAAGGCATCTCCACAAACTTTTAGCCACCAAAGCTTTTCCAAAAGAAAATATATTTTTTATTCCCCACCCACTGATCTTTTTTGGTTTTGCAAGCTTTTTCCAACTTATCAAATGCATCCCTTCATTAGCTTTTTTACCAGTCCACAAGAAACTAAGCATCCTCCTTCTTATACTGTTCAAAACACTTTTTGGTATATTATCCAAAGAAATCCAATAAACAAAAATGCTTTCAAGTACTGCTTTTACCAGTATGACCCTTCCCCCTAAAGAAAGCCACCTATGGCTCCAATTCAAAATTAGTTTTTCAAATTTTTTCTCCAGTCAGCTCTAGTATAACAATTTGGTTTTAAAAAGAACCCCGTGTACTTAAAACCCTCATCTATTGGATTTACTTCAAAGGGCAGGAGAGCTTTCAGCAGAACAAGTTCTCCAACTTCCCACCCTGCTTCTAAAAAGACAGAATTATGTGAGCTGAAATCCATCCCTATCACCTTACAAAAAAGTTCCAAAACCTTCTTAAAAGATTCCCACTCAACAATGCTTCCACTCCCAAACAAAATTACATCATCCACAAACATTAAATTTGTTAGTCTTAGCCCTCTTGCCACATGTATACCATCAATTTTTTTGTCCCTAACCTGCTTTTGTATGGCTCTTCTTAACACTTCAACAATAAGAAGAAAAAGTAAAGGAGATAGAGGGAAGCCTTGCCTCAATCCCCTTGTACTCTTAAAGAATATAGTGGGTTTACCATTAATCAACACAACAAAGTTTGCAGAAGACACACACCCCAAGATCCAGTCTGTTGCTTCTAAACCCATACCCACCTGTAATAAGACAAGCCTTAGAAAACCCCAATCCACTATGTCATAAGCCTTTATCAAATCCAATTTTAGGACCAGTTCTTTGATGTTTTTAATCTTATACTGTGTAATGCTTCCTGTACAACTTCAATAGCATCAATGATTTGTCTGCCCTCAAGGAAACCAAATTGTTCCTTTGAAATACCAACAGATAGTGAGGTTTTAATTCTAGCAGCAATAAACTTAGTAATAATCTTGTACACCAAATTGCATAATGCAATTGGTCTAAAACTTCCAAAGGAATCCGATTTATCACTCTTTGGTATAAGTGCAATAAAGGTAGCATTCAAGGCACCAAAAACTCTACCTTTTCTCCTAGACTCTTCCACCATTCCAACCATCTGGCCCAAGACTTTTTGAAACCTTAAATCCTTTAAGAGTTGTCAACATTTCTACTAAATTAACTTGCTTATCCAATCTGAGACCTTCTTCCACTGAAAACATCCTCGGATAATTCCTTAAGACTGCAAGTTGATCAGAAATAAAAATGTTATCATGTGCCTTAAAAACATTATGGAAATATTCAACTGCTTCCTTTTGTAGATCTAGATTATTGGTGATTATTGTTCCATCATCCTTGGTAATATCCCAAATAGTATTAATTTGTTTTCTGGAGTTTGCAAAAGCATGGAAAAACTTGGTATTCCTGTCTCCTAAAGCCAATCAGTTTACCCTACTCTTTTGCCTCCAAGTTTCCTCCTCATGTCTTAATCAGACCAATTTCCTCTTTTATTTTTTTATCACCACCACTTTATATTCCTCCTTCTCAAAACCCCAGGGGATTCAATGTATAATGTGTCCAAATCCAATTTTAATTGTACCAACTCTTCCTTTGCTTCAGTCTTTTTCTTCCTTTCCCAAAATATCACCATTGACTTAAGTAACTTAAGATTTTCAACCAAAGAATCCATATGATTTAATAACTATGTTCCCATCAATTTGTTCCAATTGGATCTTACTAAATCAATGAATTCTAGATCCTCAAGCCAAACATAATTAAATTTGAAAGGATAGTTGACAACATATTTATCTTGTTCCAAATGAAGAATCATTGGCATGTGATCCTATATCGTATCATTACACACCCAATATCTATATCTAATCCCCGACGACACTAAAATCTCATCTAACAAGAACCTACCCAACCTCTTTGCAATGTAATCCTTACCACTTCTTCCATTCCTCCAGGTAGGAAGTAGTTTTGCAGGCTCAACATCCACCAGTCCCCTGACTTGAATCATCTGGCTAAAATAGATTTGTAGAGGATCCGCTCTAGAAAGTTTGCCCCAGACTTCCTGACTCGAAGTGGTAAAGTTTAGATCGCCTCCCATAATAATATTATGTTCATTAAATAATCCATTTTTTTAATATCCTCCCAAAAATCCCCTCTATCAGAGTAAGGACCATAACAATTCAACAACTTCAAACTTTTATTTATATCTTTAACTATCCCATCTAGCAAAATCCCTGCAGGAGTCAGGAAAGCAGAAAATTAAGCTTTGCACGAATTCCAAGAAGTTAGTAGTCCACCAGAAAGACCATTAGAATTGACCCCACAGAAATACCAATTTGGGAGTAATTTGACAAATAAATCTCTCGCTTTTGCTTCGCAAACCATAGTTTATGTATAAAAAGAACATTTGGTTTTACTGTCTCCAGGAACCTTTTGAGGGATAATTTCTTTGCAAGGCCCCCCACCCCCCTTACATTTAGGGTTTCTATAATCATATTTTACCCCTCGTCAGGGCTTTCTTAGATCTAAGCACCCTAGGTCCATCTAGCACCATTAAACTAGTTGAATCTAAGTTCTCCTTCTCCTTCCCTAGCTTCCTCACACTTCTAGTTTTCAGTTGAGAGAAATATTTTTTCAACCCTCCAAGAATAGCCCCCTTCAGTAGTGAATCCTCACCCCCCGAACAGGTAGTCATTTCCCTCCTTAACTTCTCGTCCTTCCCAATATTTTCTCCAGACTTTGGTAAAGGATCCCCACCAGCATAAATCGACAACGACGTTCGGGTAAGAACATCCATGTAGGTAGGGATAAAATTTAAAAGGGATTCCTCAATTTTAGACAATACAGTCGGATATTTTTTAGAATCATCACTCAAAACTTCAGGATAGACTTCATCGGCCTTACTACAAACATCATTCTCTTGCGAATGCCGAGTAGTTTCGCCCCTCCCTTCCAATCCTACCAGACTCTTGTCTACAGGAATTCCCATAGAAATTGTGATATTGGCCTGACCCCCATCAATCGCTTCCAACCCATACTTCCTTAACGAAATCTGAGCAGGGGAAACAGATTTATCCCCCCCTTCAAACCCGTCCTCCGGTTTCCTGCTTCGCACAATTGGTTTGACTTCGTCGCTCACAGGAAATGTCCCAACCCTCTCCAAACTAGTTACGTCCTTACCCAAGCTAGGAGAAACTCCTCCATAGAAAACATTC
>JZKD02S1750673.1:60902-80745 GCA_000966675.3 Picea glauca
CACCACATCTTAAAAGCCTCACATCAAATGATATATATTGAGAAATATATTGCAATCTATACATCAATATATAGACATTAAATCAAACCTTTCACACTATATACACTAAGATATACATATCATATATATTCATGTATAAAGTTATAATTGTTCTGTTACTTGCACTTAATATTTATGTATACGATAAACAAAACAATATATACACCATTACTGCTGCATTAAATGTGATATTTGTTGAATATACGTCGGTGTGGCTGCCTTTGATAAGATGATATATATTCATTGATATATGGTGCGTATTGATTGGCTGCCCTGCTGTAATAGGATACCCGTGTCTTCCACATCACACCAATTTCTACATCGATTGACGGCAAATTTACTAACCCCACCATCGGCGGCTTCTCGGAAACTCCCATCCTCGTGATCTGTTGACATAAAGACAATCCACAGCACCCACCCACTTCCTCTTTGCGTGGCCACTCGATGAGATGCATTTAGTTGTTTTATTATGATCTCCAACTGTACAATTTTTTGGACAGGGCCAGGAAATTTCCCATCCATTTCCTGTGGCGCTCAATTCATGTGACAGTGCACGGACATTGGTGCATTATTTGTTCGCAGGCCGGCCATGGACGCTATAAGAATCCTCCTCTCTTCAGAACAATTCAAGCTCTAACCCTCTGTCTGTGTTGAAGACGCAATTGGGGTTTCAATCCGGGCTTCAGAGTTTGACAAGAATGGCAGGGTTCGAGGACTTCCTGCCAATAATGGCTGTGAAATTGGGAGAGCATGATTTTATGGCGGAGTTGTGTAATGGGTTCCGTCTTCTCGCAGATCCCGGATTGGGTCTCATTACCCTGGAGAGCTTGAGAAGGAATTCGGCTCTGTTAGGGTTGGATTCCCTGACAGATGCAGAGCTGCGGGCGATGATGGAGGAGGGGGATTCAGACGGTGACGGTGCTCTGAACGAAACTGAATTCTGCGTTCTGATGATCAGATTGAGTCCTTCTTTCATGGCGGAGGCCGAAAATTGGCTTCATAAGGCCCTGGTAAATGAAGTGGAAGAAACCCTAACCAGCTGTAAAAAATGATATGATGTATTTTTATGTCTGTCTACTGTTGGCATTTAAGGGAATTTGAAAAGAGAAAGCTGTAACTGTAATGGCACTATTTGATCAAACGTAATAATTCGTGGTTTTGATTTCATATCTTATGTATGTTATCATATCTTGCTCTCTCTCTATACACACATACATGCTTTTCTGTAATAATGTGCTTGTTATCATATCTTGCTCTCTCTATACACACCAGACTTGTCTGTAAGAATGTGCTTATCATATCTTGTTATCTCTATACACACAGACATGCTTGTCTGTAATAATGTGCTGATGAAAATTTAAGCTAACAATTTTTCACTAACAATTCATGGATGTGATATCAAATTCACCTCATTTGGGATAAATTTTAAATTTTATTCACCTCATTTGCGATAAATTTTAAATTTTATTGCACCAAGAGAGAAGCAAGGCCGCTTCATTTGGCATATTTGGGATAAATTTTATTACACCAAGAGAAGTATCAGTATCATCTTTTTGGGGATAAATTTTATAAGAGCAAGAAAGCAAGGCAAGGTGTATTGTCCACGCCAGGGGGGACTTTCGTTGAGATAAATTTTATTATAGCAAGAGAAGCAAGGTGCAGTGTCCAGCCCAGGGTGGAAGGGATGGAAGAGATGTGTCACCTCTGTGGGTGACACTACAAACTAAAATGAAAAATAGCTTATCCAGCTTTAAACATCCAAAACTGTAAAAAAATGATTAAAAAAACTGTATATCAATCCATCCAATCACTGGATCTTTTAAGCAACTATAAGTTGCAACTAAAATAGATTCATGGTTAACATTGGAGTTACGTACTTCTCGATTTTTTGACCTGTATCATTGACTATTACAGTGACTTTTGATTTTTTGGAATATTTATTTAAATACATAACAAAATTAATTCATAGATAGGAATTTACAGAGCCCAGCTGAATGCTTACAGTAAGCTCTGTTAGTTTGTCTATCTTTCTAAATAAAAAAGTCTACATTTTCTTAAACTAGGCATCTTATATAAAATCGAAGAATCAAAATTGGGTTGCCAGACTACCATAGAGCATGGCTGGCAGCCGAGAAAGCCGAGCAATTTTCTGCTTGTTTAGATGGGTGGCTGGCTGGCTGGCTGGCTGGCTATGGATTTTCACGGGGCTCTTCCAAGTTTGACTTCTAATGGGTGTTCACTTTTGCCCTATGATCAGGAATATGATTCGAAGCTTTAGCCTTGGTAGTCATTGCACTCTCAGGTGCTCTAGTCTTTAGTTGCAGGACAAGGTAGAGGAGGCTGACAATATTAGTACCGAAGTAAGGGACCCAGGGCGTTGCACCCTAGTTGCAGGACTAGGTAGAGGAGGCGGACAATATTAGTATCAAAGTAAGGGACCCAGGGCGTTGCACCGTAGTTGCAGGACTAGGTAGAGGAGGCGGACAATATCAGTACCAAAGTAAAGAACCCAGGGCTTTGCACCCTAGTTGCAGGACTAGGTAGAGGAGGCGGACAATATTAGNTAGTTGCAGGACTAGGTCGAGGAGGCGGACAATATTAGTACCAAAGTTAGTACCAAAGTAAGGGACCCAGGGCATGGCACCCTAGTTGCAGGACTGGGTAGAGGAGATTGACAATATTAGTACCAAAGTAAGGGACCCAAGCGTTGCAACTTGCACCCTAAAAACAGCTTCCGGATTGGTATTCAAATTCCTTGGTATCCAAAGTAAAAGGGACCCAGGGCGTTGCACCCTAGTTGCAGGACTAGGTAGAAGAGGTTGACAATATTAGTACCAAAGTAAGGGACCCAGGGCGTTGCACCCTAGTTGCAGGACTAGGTAGAAGAGGTTGACAATATTAGTACCAAAGTAAGGGACCCAGGGCGTTGCAACTTGCACCCTAAAACCAGCCTCCGGATTGGTATTCAAATTCCTTGATTCTTTCATTATACTTCTTAACCTTCCCAGTAAGAGTTTCCGTGTCTACCTTGAGAGACTTCAGAGACCCCATGTTTCTCATATCTGTCCCTTGGTGGGCTTGACAAGTAAATTTGAGATCCTCTAGTTCTCTTTGGAGGTTCTCAATATCCCTGTGGATGGAAAAACCTTGGAAGACAACTTTTTGGGGGCATTTTTCTTTAATCAGTCCCTTCGACTAATTCCAGGAGCCTTTTACTGTGATTCGATTAGAGTAGACTGTGAATGTGACAGGCAGACTCCAGGAAATGGATTAAGTTTGCATATTTGAAATTTTCTTTGATCGTAGTGTTGACTCAGATTTGGTGCAGTGAATCGTGATTAGTTAACTCCAGCCCAGAAGTGCACAAAACCAGTTCCACATATAGGGGTTACCTTGGGGATTTTCCTCTGCTAAAGGGGGTTGGGTTCCCTTCTAATTTGAGATTAAAAGATCATATTTAAAATATTAGATCAAAAGGGAACCACCCCTGTAAGTGTAGAATTTGTGCAATTATAAGATTTAGTTTAAATAAATCACAGCACAACTAGTGAGGATTGATGTTGTTTAATTTGTTAATACATGTAATAGGATGTTTTAAACGTTTTATGAAATGACTTTTTAAGTGATATTTTCTGGAGACATTTGTCTAATATCTCATCATATGTAGACTTTTTTTATTACTTTAATATTACATTATATGTAGACTTTTCTAATTATTTATATATAATTCCAGTATTTCATGGATTCAGCATGCTGAATCCAAAAAAATAATAATTTCATGTAAATTTATATCATTAGATACAGGTAAAAAAAATCATTTAGTAAAACAGTTAAACAACTCAACTTTATTATAAAGCATCCTACCAAAATTACTATTCTCATGTAAAATTTATGGTTTTTAATTTTTAAATCTGCGTTATCAATTATCTACCAAAATTACGAAGCTTATTTACGATCTTTAAAATAATTGAAGTAAATTTAAATAAAAGAAATTAATTATAATATATTATGATAGGAATATCTTTCGATACATGAATGAACATGCAAGTCATTGAAAACAATGACGAATTTGTCTCTCGACAAATGTGTTTGTCTGTGCGCTTTGTTCAAAGTCTAACTTATGGATGATGAATTTGTCTTTTGGCATATGTGTTTATATGTAATTTTAAATAAGATTTTAGGTATATAAATTTATTAACATGGTATACGTAAGCATTGTGTTTAAAGAATCTCTAAATGTTGTAATTAAAATGATCTATGTGTTGTGTTCAACGCAATATCTTTGAATACACACATTTACTAAGAGTATATATCCAATAATGAGCAAGCTAAATATACCACACTTATCGAAACACATTTACTTAGACTTTCCATTTATTTAATAATTTTATTGTAAATTGTATCACGGCAAGCCCAATATTTTATTATGAATTTTATCACAACAAGGCAATGATTTTATTATGATTTTTTTAATTTTATCAATAATTTTATTATGAATTTTATCACCACAAACCAAATATTTTATTATGAATTTTATCACAACAAGGCAATAATTTTATTATGAATTTTATCGCAAGAAGCCCAATATTTTATTGGGAAATATAAAACCCAGATGGGAAGAATGTGCAATAATCATATTTTATTGGCATTAATCGACGTACCTATGAACGTTTCGAATAATTTTGAACGTAATTAATTGCACGTTATCAAAATTATAATAAGTTGCCAAAAGTGAAAAACAAACGAATATGTAAATATGAATTTGGTTGATCGTCACTTTCAAGTCAAATTTCATTACTTTTTAACCTAAGTTTGAATTTCAAGTTGGATTCCATTGGATATTGTAAAAATATAAAATATATTCAATTAGATATTGTAAAAATATAAAATATATTTGATTTGAGACTTAAAAAAAACTTGGAAGTGGACAATCATTATATTCAAACAATGTGGAATATTCAGCACTTGCTTGTACACTGAAGTGTTTGAAAAATAGAGGTGGAAATAAGGATGGAAATAAAAACAAAGTTTCATAAAATTTATAAAAAAAAATTATTGTTTGAAAAACCAAACAAATGAAGAAATTTTTTGCAATTTGTGCAAGTTAAAAAAACAAGGCAGCTTAATAAAATTTTCAGCAATGTACTATCAATTCAAGTTTGAGTTTTAGTACTAACAAAATAAAATTTTCAGCGCTTGCATGTTAAGTGTAAGTGAACGGGCATCAAAATACATGGACATGTTATTATATTCCTCTTCACTATGCCAATAAGAGAAAGAGTAGAATTAGAGTCAACACATTTACGTTTTTGTTATGGACCACTAAATGAACCCTGTTAATTGAATCATGCATTAGTGCTTTGCAAATGAGCCCTGCTAATCTAACCTGCACTAATGCTCTAGAAATGGACCCTGCTCTTAAGGAATCTGTAAAATAGATTTAAGTGCTCACTGAGGAGTTACGGCCAGAAAATACAGATTTAGAAATAAACTCGTTTGAAAAAAAACTGATCAGTGATTATCAGCTATAGGTTATGAGAAACAAAAAAAATCAGATATCATATTCATGGAATCACTGTCATAACTTTTTATTTTAAACAGTAAAAAAAAGTACAAAGTACCTCTATTGCAAAACAATAAAAAACTGAGTATGTTTGTTTTCACACACAGAGATTTCAGACTACAGTCTGCACAAGTAACAAAGCTTTATCATTAACAATACTCGCTAAAAAAACATTACACTAAACAGGAAATTACATTCTTTATAAATAGAGCTTGATGGGTGAATACAAATGGAAATGTGGAGATTAGGAGGAGAAACGTGGCAATTTCAAAACAACAAATGGTAGAAATGGTTATTCAAAGAAGAGGCCCAACTTATTAGCTCAAGTTGTCACAGGCATGTTGAAAACTCAAGCGTTAGTTCCTTCAATCTCCCCTGTAAGTTTGAGGATTCTCAACTGTGATCTGGGTTTCTCCAATCGATCCTTTGGAAGAGCCTTAGTAAAAATGTCTGCAAGTTGATCTTCAGATTTACAAAATTCAAAAAAGAGATTATTGTTGGACAAGCTCTCTAATGAAGTGATGTCGAATGTCAATATGTTTGCTTCTGTTGTGGAAAACATGATTCTTTGTCATGAAGATAGTACTTTGATTATCGTAGTAAACTTTGATGGGTTTACCTACTTCCATTCCCAAGTCTTCCACCAACCTTGACAACCAAATGGCTTGTGTGCTTGTTGAAGACACAACAATATATTTTGCTTCAACAGTAGATAGTGCAAGAAACAAAGTTTCCTCCAAAGAGAAAAGCATATCTAGAGGTACTATTTTGATCATCCACGATGTTTGACCAATCTGCATCTGTGTATGCTACAACATTTGAATCATTAGCCGAGGTATAAAACAATCCATAAAATTTAGTACCACTTACATATCTGAGAATTCTTTTGGCTGCCCGCCAATGGGACTCGTGAGGTTGATGCATGAACCTAGCAACTAAACTGACAACAAACATAATGTCTGGTCTAGTGGATGTCAAATACATAAGGCCGCCAATCAGAGATTTATAAAGGGTAGCATCACAAAGTGGAGTTTCATCATCCTTCATCAGTTTACTCCCAACTACAAGAGGAGTGCTCACATGTTTAGAATTTTGCATGATAAACCTCTTCAACATGTTTTCAATATATTTAGCTTGACAAATAGATATACCTTCGGTTGTTTGTTGAATTTGCATTCCCAAGAAATATTGCATTTCTCCCAAATCAGACATTTCAAATTCTGATTTCATTACCTCTTTAAATTCCTCCATAAGTGGAGATGAGGTGCTAATGAAGATTAAATCATCTACATATAAGAAAATGACGATGAAATCTGACCCAACAACCCTTTTGTAGACAACACTCTCAAAAGAACATTTAACAAAACCATGATCATGAAGATAGTCATCAATTCTAGAGTACCAAGCTCTAAGGGCTTGCTTAAGACCATAAAGTGCCTTTTTAAGCCTATACACCTTATCTACCACCAATAATGAAACCCTTAGGTTGATCAACATAAACTTCTTCCTTCAAATATCCATTTAAGAAAGCAAATTTAACATCCATTTGATAAACAATTAACTTTAATTGAGATGCATGGAAATAAATATTCTTATTGTTTTCATTCTTGCTACAAGAGCAAAAGTCTCATCATAGTCAATGTTTTCTTGTTGCACATATCCTTGTGCAACCAAACGTGTTTTATGTTTTGAAATGTTGTCATCCATTTTAAATTCAAGTTTGTAAATCCACTTTACACCGATAGTGGATTTTCCATGAGGAAGATCAACTAACACCCATGTGTCATTTTTCTGTATTTTTGCAATCTCATCTTCCATGGCTTGCATCCATAACTCATTAGAACAAGCTTCATTAAAACTGAAAGGTTCAACATGTGCAGAAGAAAGAAGAGCAAAATTATGATCAACATACCTAGAGGTCTCATATATTTCCTTTAAACTTTTTATGTTTTTAGGAGGACTGAATGGAGATATTGCTTGGTTATCAACATGAGTTCTTATTGTTGGAGAGGATGAAGATACCCTCAATGGAGAAGTCCGTGAAGGTGAGCCCATATATCTTGTTGTAGAGAGCTGCAAAGACTTATCATTATTATAAAAACTTAAGCCTTCAATATGTGGATTCATCATTTTAACTTCTCCTTCATTCTTGAAATAAACTTTCCCTTCATCAAAGATCACATCTCTATTAACATAAAGCTTATTGGTAAGTGGATTATGACATATGTAAGCCTTATTTTCTTCTAAATATCAAATGAAAACACATCTTACAGATTTTCCATCCAACTTTTGCCTTTGTTGACTAGGAATATAAACAAAGCATGTAGACCCAAATATTTTAAAATGAGAAACATTAGGCTTTCTATAAAACCAAGCTTCATAAGGAGTAGAATATTTTACCATATTTGTAGAATTTCTGTTGAGAATATATATCGTTGAATGGACTGCATCTGCTTAATACATGTTTGGCAAACACATTTCTCTCAACATACATCTGGCCATTTCTACCCCTGTTGTGTTTTTCCTCTCTGCTACCCCATTTTGTTGAGGAGTGTGAGCAGTGGTTAATTCCTTCTTAATGCCATGTGCGCTGCAAAATTCCTTAAATTCATTAGAGGTGAACTCTCCGCCTCGATCAGTTCTCAAGACTTTCAAATAATATCCTGATTCATTCTCAACACGAACTTTAAACTTCTGAAAACAACCAAAAGCTTGAGATTTCTGACTTATGAAATAAACCCAAGACATTCTTGAATAATCATCTACAAATAGAAGAAAATACTTGTTTCCAAGTGACAAGGTTTGCATAGGGCTAAAAATATCTGAATGTACTAAAGCCAATGGCTCATATGATGTAAACTTGAAATGAGGAAAACTTTCTCTTTGTTGCTTCCCTATGGCACAACCTTCACATATTTTATTATTGGACTCTATGAAAGAATGAAAACCTTTTACTAAATTCTTCTTTTGCATAAGGGATCGAGATCCAAAATTAAGGTCTCCAAACCTTTTGTGCCAAATCCAAGAATCATCGACTAAGGCCTTCAAACAAACTACATTTGATTCCATTCTTAACAAGAACATCCTATTATCAGTCATGGAAACTTCAGCGACAAGGGCATTGTTATAAAAAATCTCACTGTACGTTCCTTCAAAAACAGTGTTGTAATTGTTAGAATTCAGTTTCCATATGCTAATCAAGTTGTGCCTTAAGTTTGGAACAAACAAGGTATCTTGAACATACATCATTTTTCCATTCTTAACTCGTATGGAAATAGTACATTTTCCCATTACATCTCCTTCATTATCATTGCCAAAACTAACTGTCCCTTTCACATTCTCATCTAGCTTCACAAACAATTTTTTATTTCCAGTCATGATTTGAACAACCACTATCCAAATACCATGTAAAATCATCACAAGCTTCAAGTTTGTTACATGTGAGAAATAAAGTTTGAGAATTTTCACCTTCTTTCTTGCTGAAATTTGAATGAGAGGTATCTCTTTTCTTTTGAAAGCAATGACTTTCAAGGTGGTCATCTTTATTACAATAGTGCAGTCAAAATGACCTCTGCCATAACAGTTGCTTCTTCCTCTACCTCTAACTCTTCCATGGCCTCTACCTCTTCTGAATGATGTTGAATAAAAATCATTTCTAACAGTGGATGATTGTTTCTTCTTATCATCTACTACCTTCAATTTGCTTTGGAAAGCTTGATCCAAAAGTTCCTGATTCTTTTTCAACCTATCTTCATGTACTTGAAGGCTTCCAAACAAATCAACAAGGATTATTTGTGTTAAATCCCTTGATTCTTCTTTAGCAATAGTGACAGGATCAAACTTCTTAGGAAGACTTTTTAACACTTTTTCTACAATCCTTCTATCTTCAAGAGTTTCACCATGAGCATGAATAGCATTAACAATATTTTGAACTTTAGTAATAAAACATTCAACACTTTCATTTACTTTCATAGAAAGAGACTCAAAATCTCTTCTCGGCATTTGAAGTTTGACAACTTTTACCTTTACAAAGCCCTTGTATACCTTCACCAAGGTTTCCCAAGCATCATGGGACATTCTACTTTCTGCAATCTTTGGAAAAATTGAAATATCAACTCATGTTTGAAGAATAAACAAAGCTTTAGCATCACTTTTCCTATTCTCCTTCAATTCTATCTTTTGATCAATTGATAATGCATTATAAGCAGCTTGATCATATGGCTCTGTGTACCCTGCAAAAACAAACATCCATAAATCTTGTGAGATGAGCAAAGTTCTCATCTTCACACTCCAATACTCATAATTTTCCCCACAGAAAAGAGGAATTTGGTACTGGACTGAACTGTTGTTTTGGGTCATTGTCTCCTTCTTCTTGCTGCAAACAACCACAAACCAATGCTCTGATACCAAATGAAGAATCTGTAAAATGGATTTAAGTGCTCACTGAGGAGTCACGCCCAGAAAATACATATTCGGAAAAAATAAACTATGTTTGAAAAAAAATTGATCAGTAATTATCAACTATAGCTTATGAGAAACAAAAAAAACTCAGATATCATATTCAGAAAATCATTGTCATAACCTTTTATTCCAAACAATAAAAAATGGTACAAAGTATCTCTATTGCAAAATAGTAAAAAACAAAGTATCTATGTTTTCACACACAAAAATTAAATTTCAGACTACAATCTATGTTACACTGCACAAATAACAAAGCTTTATCATTAACAATACTCACTAAAAAATATTACACTAAACAATAAATTACATTATCTATAAATAGAGTTTGATGGGCTTCAATTCAGCGAATACAAATGGAAACGTGGAGATTAGGAGGAGGAGAAACGTGGCAATTTCAAAACAACAAATGGCAAAAACGATTATTCGAAGAAGAGTCCCAACTTATTAGCTTCAACTGTCACATACATGCCGAAAACTAGGGCATTAGTTCCTTCAGCTCCACCATTTTGTAGTTAACCAAAACCTCGTAATTGTTATCTTCCAAAAAAATGCTTGGAATGAGGAAAATTCTTAAGGTTTTGAGTCAATATATTACACAAATTGTTTTTAGAAATTTTTTATATTGAATAACAACAAGGCCAGAATATAGTTGGCATCCCTCCTCCATATCATTGGGTGACAAGTGTAGATAGAAGTATTGAACCCTAACTCATATGGGTGACAAGTGTAGATAGAAGTATCAAAGTGTAACTTTCCACTTCTTTCACTAACCTCCAAAACCCTAGGAATATTTTGGTGGGTGACAAGTGCACATAGAAGTATCAAACCTTAACTTTCCACTTTTTTCACTTAACTCCAAAAACCTTGGGAATAATATTTTGGTATTGAATTAGAATTTTTGTATTAACCCAATTCTCCAATTTTCAAATTGTTTTGGCAATTCAACCAAGTTTAGTAACTATGATTTAAATACACCTCATTTTCCATGTAAGTATCATTTATTGATATTATTTTATTAAATTATGATTTATTAATATTATTTTATTAAGTATTCATTAAAATTATTTTATTAAATATTTTTGTGCCAAAAGAAATAATTGACTCATGTACATAGTAATAGATATTCAGATTTGAGTGATTATTTCTATATAATTCAAATACCTAAAGATTTTTCAGCATGCTAAATCCATTTCTGAATACAGAAATAGATTTTAAATAACAAAAAAAAATGATTTTATACAAATGCCAAAAAAACCATTTAGTAGAACAATTAGACAACCCCATGTAAATATCACGAGAATCATAATATACCTTTTTAACTCAAATTTTATGAGGTTACTCATTTTCCTTTCATGTAAGTGATGATGACAAAACATATGTGTAGCAATTTCTCATGGTTAATAGGTTGCAATAAGTGGCAACATTAAGTAAAAACATGTTGGAATCAATATCTATCTTGCGGAGCAGTATTAAATGTTGTATGAGGACCCATGAATTTGAAAGTGCATATCTACTCTCGCGGGGTGCTTAATAATAACTATAGTTTGAGTATATGGATGTTAAAGTGTCATATTTTATGTTTTTTATGTTTTGATTATTATTATTTGAATTTATAATTATTGGAGAAATCACAATTTTACATTATTACATAAATTAATTCAATCCCTAAAAAACCTAAAATACTTTGAATGTATAATTTCAATCGCTAAAATTTACAATTTTCTAAAATTCTAACTATAATACAGAAATAATTTCAATTTTCTAAAGAAAATTTGTAAAAAACTAAGAAAAGTGCCCAGAATAAGGTAAAAACGCGTTTAGACTACGTACTATGCACATCTCTATTTTGAGGATTTTGTCTGCATTAATGGCGTGGAGCGCACGTTTAGACTACGTACTATGCACATCTCTATTTGACGATTTTGTCTACATTAATGGCGTGGAAAGCAACTCTGCATTTGGTGGAGAAAACTCTTCCATTGGGTGGAGAAAATCGATGACATGTTCGATTGTAGCTTGCAAAGAACACGCCAGCAGGCTGCCTTGACAACTGGATCCATATGGAGTGTCAAACCTTAATATTGAAAGTTTAAGTAAAATATGAAGTGCCTGCCCAGCAGCACTGAAATTTCTGGGCAAGAAGAAATGCCTAATCATGTTATGTGGCCATGGCGGTCTGCGCGTGATTGTGAGGAGTGCCCGAATATAATGATTCTGGTCAATCTATTAATCCCATTTTTTTTAATCTAATGGTTCCTTTCAATCTATTAATCCCAACTTTTTTAATAAAAATATGTGATGATCCAAAAGATTCCGTATCGAATTTGAATTCGAATTGGGCTTACCAATACGCCAACCGAATAGAAATAACTAATTTTCGATTTTTTNAGAGTTTCCGTGTCTACCTTGAGAGACTTCAGAGACCCCATGTTTCTCATATCTGTCCCTTGGTGGGCTTGATGTTGCTGACAAGTAAATTTGAGATCCTCTAGTTCTCTTTGGAGGTTCTCAATATCCCTGTGGATGGAAAAACCTTGGAAGACAACTCTTTGGGGGCATTTTTCTTTAATCAGTCCCTTCGACTAGATTCCAGGAGCCTTTTACTGTGATTCGATTAGAGTAGACTGTGAATGTGACAGGCAGACTCCAGGAAATGGATTAAGTTTGCATATTTGAAATTTTCTTCGATCCTAGTGTTGACTCAGATTTGGTGCAGTGAATCGTGATTAGTTAACTCCAGCCCAGAAGTGCACAAAACCAGTTCCACATATAGGGGTTACCTTGGGGATTTTCCTCTGCTAAAGGGGGTTGGGTTCCCTTCTAATTTGAGATTAAAAGATCATATTTAAAATATTAGATCAAAAGGGAACCACCCCTGTAAGTGTGGAAAACCCCTGTTGTTTTTCCCTTGTATCTGTGTAGGATTTGTGCAATTATAAGATTTAGTTTAAATAAATCACAGCACAACTAGTGAGGATTGATGTTGTTTAATTTGTCAATACATGTAATAGGATGTTTTATTTTAAGAGGATTGATGTTGTTTAATTTGTCAATACATGTAATAGGATGTTTTATTTTAAACGTTTTATGAAATGACTTTTCAGGTGATATTTTCTGGGGACATTTGTCTAATATCTCATCATATGTAGACTTTTCTGATTACTTTAATATCTCATTATATGTAGACTTTTCTGATTACTTATATATAATTCTAGTATCTCAAAAATTCAGCATGCTGAATCCAAAAAAAATAATTTCATGTAAATTTATATCATTAGATTTAGATAAAAAAAATCATTTAGTAAAACATAGTAAAACAGTTAGACAACTCAACTTTATTATTAAGCATCCTACCAAAATTACTATTCTCATGTAAAATTTATGGTTTTTAATTTTTAAATCTGCGTTATCAAGTATCTACCAAAATTACGAAGCTTATTTACGATCTTTAAAATAATTGAAGTAAATTTAAGTAAAAGAAATTAATTAAAATATATTATGATAGGAATATCTTTCGATACATGAATGAACATGCAAGTGATTGAAAACGATGACGAATTTGTCTCTCGACAAAAATGTGTTTCTGTGCGCTTTGTTCAAAGTCTAACTTATGGATGATGAATTTGTCTGTAGGTATATGTGTTTATATGTATTTTTAAATAAAATTTGAAGTATATAAATTTATTAACATGGTATACGTAAGCATTGTGTTTAAAGAATCTCCAAATGTTGTAATTAAAATGATCTATGTGTTGTGTTCAACGTAATAGGTTAATTAAAATTATCTGTGTTGTGTTCAAAGTAATTAGTTAAGTTTATGATTATCTATCTTTGAATAGACACATTTACTAAGAGTATATATCCAATAATGAGCAAGCTAAATATACCACACTTATCGAAACACATTTACTTAGACTTTCCATCTATCTAAGAAACTGTTTATCTTAATTTTTTAATTTTATCACTTATCACAAGGCAATAATTTTATTGTAAATGGTATCACGGCAAGCCCAATATTTTATTATGAATTTTATCACAACAAGGCAATAATTTTATTATGATTTTTATAATTTTATCAATAATTTTATTATGAATTTTATCACCACAAACCAAATATTTTATTATGAATTTTATCACAACAAGGCAATAATTTTATTATGAATTTTATGGCAAGAAGCCCAATATTTTATTGGGAATATAAACCCAGATGGGAAGAATGTGCAATAATCATATTTTATTGGCATTAATCGACGTACCTATGAACGTTTCGAATAATTTTGAACGTAATTAATTGCACGTTATCAAAATTATAATATATTTTGATGACGCAACAATATATTTTGCTTCGGCAGTAGATAGTGCAACAATGGGTTTCTTTTGGCTGCTCCAAGAAACAAGATTTCTTCCAAAGAGAAAAGCATATCTAGAGGTACTCTTTCGATCATCCACGTTGCCTGCCTAATTTGCATCTTGTGTATGCTACAATATTTGAATCATTAGTGGAGGTATAAAACAATCCATAAAATTTAGTACCACTTACATATCTGAGAATTCTTTTGGTTGGTGCATGAACCTAGCAACTAAATTGACAACAAACATAATGTCTGGTTTAGTTGATGTCAAATACATAAGGCTGCCAATCAGAGATCTATAAAGGGTAGCATCACAAAGTGGAGTTTCATCATCTTTCATCAGTTTACTCCCAACTACAAGAGGAGTGCTCACATGTTTAGAATTTTGCATGATAAACCTCTTCAAAATGTTTTCAATATATTTAGCTTGACAAATAGATATACCTTCAGTTGTTTGTTGAATTTGCATTCCCAAGAAATATTGCATTTCTCCCAAATCAGACATTTCAAATTATGATTTCATTACCTCTTTAAATTCCTCCATAAGTGGAAATGAGGTGCTAATGAAGATTAAATCATCTACATATAAGAAAATGATGATGAAATCTGACCCAACAACCCTTTTGTAGACAACACTCTCAAAAGAACATTTAACAAAACCATGATCATGAAGATAGTCATCAATTCTAGAGTACCAAGCTCTAAGGGCTTGCTTAGGACCATAAAGTACCTTCTTAAGCCTATACACCTTATCTTATTTACCGTCAATAATGAAACCCTTAGGTTGATCAACACAAAATTCTTCCTTCAAATATCCATTTAAGAAAGCAGATTTAACATCCATTTGATAAACAATTAACTTTAATTGAGATGCATGGAAATAAATATTCTTATTGTTTCCATTCTTGCTACAAGAGCAAAAGTCTCATCATAGTTAATGTCTTCTTGTTGCACATATCCTTGTGCAGCCAAACGTATTTTATGTTTTGAAATGTTGTCATCCATATTAAATTCAAGTTTGTAAATCCACTTTACACCGATAGTGGATTTTCCATGAGGAAGATCAACTAACACCCATGTGTCATTTTTCTGTATTTTTGGAATCTCATCTTCCATGGCTTGCATCCATAACTCATTAGAACAAGCTTCATTAAAACTGAAAGGATCAACATGTGCAAAAGAAAGAAGAGCAAAATTATGATCAACATACCTAGAGGTCTCATATATTTCCTTTAAACTTTTTATTTTTTTAGGAGGACTGAATGGAGATATTGCTTGGTTATCAACATGAGTTCTTGTTGTTGGAGAGGATGAAGATACCCTCAATGGAGAAGTCCGTGAAGGTGAGCCCATATATCTTGTTGTAGAGGGCTGCAAAGACTCATCATTATTATAAAAACTTAAGCCTTCAATATGTGGATTCATCATTTTAACTTCTTCATTCTTGAAATAAACTTCCCCTTCATCAAAGATCACATCTCTATTAACATAAAGCTTATTGGTAAGTGGATTATGACATCTATAAGCCTTATTTTCTTCTGAATATCAAATGAAAACACATCTTACAGATTTTTCATCTAACTTCTACCTTTGTTGACTAGGAATATAAACAAAGCATGTAGACCCAAATATTTTAAAATGAGAAACATTAGGCTTTCTATAAAACCAAGCTTCATAAGGAGTAGAATATTTTACCATCTTTGTAGAACTTTTGTTGAGAATATATATCGCTGAATGGGCTGCATCAGCCTAATACATGTTTGGCAAACACATTTATCTCAACATACATCTGGCCATTTCTACCACTGTTGTGTTTTTCCTCTCTGCTACCCCATTTTGTTGAGGAGTGTAAGCAGTAGTTAACTCCTTCTTAATGCCATGTGCGCTGCAAAATTCCTTAAATTCATTAGATGTGAACTCTCTGCCTCGATCAGTTCTCAAGACTTTCAAATAATATCATGATTCATTCTCAACACGAACTTTAAACTTCTGAAAACAACCAAAAGCTTGAGATTTCCAACTTATGAAATAAACCCAAGACATTCTTGAATAATCATCTACAAATAGAAGAAAATACTTGTTGTTTCCAAGTGACAAGGTTTGCATAGGGCTAAAAATATTTGAATGTACTAAAGCCAATGGCTCATATGATCTAAACTCGAAATGAGGAAAACTTTCTCTTTGTTGTTTCCCTATGGCACAACCTTCACATATTTTATTATTGGACTCTATGGAAGAATGAAAACCTCTTACTAAATTCTTCTTTTGCATAAGGGATAGAGATCCAAAATTAAGGTCTCCAAACCTTTTGTGCCAAATCCAAGAATCATCGACTAAGGCCTTCAAACAAACTACATTTGATTCCATTCTTAACAAAAACATCCTATTATCAGTCATGGAAACTTCAGCGACAAGGGCATTGTTATAAAAAATCTTACTGTACTTTCCTTCAAAAAGCAGTCTTGTAATTGTTAGAATTCAGTTTCCATATGCTAATCAAGTTGTGCCTTAAGTTTGGAACAAACAAGGTATCTTGAACATACATCATTTTTCCATTCTTAACTCGTATGGAAATAGTACCTTTTCCCATTACATCTCCTTCATTATCATTGCCAAAACTAACTGTCCCTTTCACATTCTCATCTAGCTTCACAAACAATTTTTTATTTCCAATCATGATTTGAACAACCACTATCCAAATACCATGTAAAATCATCACAAGCTTCAAGTTTGTTACATGTGAGAAATAAAGTTTGAGAATTTTCACCTTATTTCTTGCTGAAATTTGAATGAGAGGTATCTCTTTTCTTTTGAAAGCAATGACTTTCAAGGTGGCCATCTTTATTACAATAGGTGCAGTGAAAATGACCTCTGCCATAACAATTGCTTCTTCCTCTACCTCTGACTCTTCCATGGCCTCTACCTCTTCTGAATGATGTTGAATAAAAATCATTTCTAACAGTGGATGATTGTTTCCTCTTATCATCTACTACCTTCAATTTGCTATGGAAAGCTTGATCCAAAAGTTCCTGATTCTTTTTCAACCTGTCTTCATGTACTTGAAGGCTTCCAAACAAATCAACAAGGATTATTTGTGTTAAATCCCTTGATTCTTCTTTAGCAATAGTGACAGGATCAAACTTCTTAGGAAGACTTCTTAACACTTTTTCTACAATCCTTCTATCTTCAAGAGTTTCACCATGAGCATGAATAGCATTAACAATATTTTGAACTTTAGTAATAAAACATTCAACACTTAAATCTACTTTCATAGAAAGAGACTCAAAATCTCTTCTCAGCATTTGAAGTTTGACAACTTTTACCTTTACAGAGCCCTTGTATACCTTCTCCAAGGTTTCCCAAGCATCATGGGACATTCCACTTTTTGCAATCTTTGGAAAAATTGAAATATTAACTCCTGTTTGAAGAATAAATAGAGCCTTAGCATCACTTTTCCTATTCTCCTTCAATTCTATCTTTTGATGAGCTAATAATGCATTATAAGCAGCTTGATCATATGGCTCTGTGTACCCTACGGAAACAAACATCCATAAATCTTGTGAGATGAGCAAAGTTCTCATCTTCACACTCCAATACTCATAATTTTCCCCACAGAAAAGAGGAATCTGGTACTGGATTGAACTGTTGTTTTGGGTCTTTGTCTCCTTCTTCTGGCTGCAAACAACCACAAACCAATGCTCTGATACCAAATGAAGAATCTGTAAAATGGATTTAAGTGCTCACTGAGGAGTCACGCCCAGAAAATACAGATTCAGAAAAAATAAACTATGTTTGAAAAAAAATTGATCAGTGATTATCAACTATAGCTTATGAGAAACAAAAAAACTCACATATCATATTCAAGAAATCATTATCATGACCTTTTATTCCAAATAGTAAAAAATGGTACAAAGTATCTCTATTGCAAAATAGTAAAAACAGAGTATCTATGTTTTCACACACAAAAATTTCAAACTACACTCTATGTTACACTGCACAAGTAACAAAGCTTTATCATTAACAATACTCACTAAAAAATATTACACTAAACTGGAAATTACATTCTCTATAAATAGAGTTTGATGGGCTTCAATTCAATGAATACAAATGAAAACGTGGAGATTAGGAGGATAAACGTGGCAATTTCAAAACAACAAATGACAGAAATGGTTATTCGAAGAAGAGTCCCAACTTATTAGCTCCAACGGTCACAGACATGCTATATTGAATAACAGCAAGGCTAGAATATAGTTGGCATCCCTCCTCCATATCATTGGGTGACAAGTGTAGATAGTATTGAACCCTAGTTCATATGGGTGACAAGTGTAGATAGAAGTATTTAACCCTAGCTCATATGGGTGACAAGTGCAGATAGAAGTATCAAAGTGTAACTTTCCACTTCTTTCACTAACCTCCAAAAACCCTAGGAATATTTTGGTGAGTGACAAGTGCACATAGAAGTATCAAACCTTAACTTTCCACTTTTTTCACCGAACTCCAAAAACCTTAAGAATAATATTTTGGTATTGAATTAGAATTTTTGTATTAACCCAATTCTCCAATTTTCAAATTGTTTTGCCAACTCAACGAAGTTTAGTAACTATGATTTAAACACAGTTCATTTTCCATGTAAGTATCATTTATTAATATTATTTTATTAAATAGTGATTTATTAATATTATTTTATTAAGTATTCATTAAAATTATTTTATTAAATATTTTTGTGCTAAAAGAAATAATTGACTCATGTACATAGTAATAGATATTCAGATTTGAGTGATTATTTCTATATAATTCAAATACCTAAAAAAATTTCAGCATACTAAATCCATTTCTGAATACAGAAATAGATTTTAAATAACAAAAAATAGTGATTTTATACAAATGCCAAAAAAACCATTTAGTAGAACAATTAGACAACCCCATGTAAATATCACGAGAATCATAATATACCTTTTTAACTCAAATTTTATGAGGTTACTCATTTTCCTTTCATGTAAGTGATGATGACAAAACATATGTGTAGCAATTTCTCATGGTTAATAGGTTGCAATAAGTGGCAACATTAAGTAAAAACATGTTGGAATCAATATCTATCTTGCCGAGCAGTATTAAATGTTGTATGAGGACCCATGAATTTGAAAGTGCATATCTACTCTCGCGGGGTGCTTAATAATAACTATAGTTTGAATATATGGATGTTAACAATGTCATATTTTATGTTTTTTATGTTTTGATTATTATTATCTGAATTTATAATTGTTAAAAAAATCACAATTTTACATTATTACATAAATTAATTCAATCCCTAAAAAACCTAAAATACTTTGAATGTATAATTTCAATCACTAAAATTTACAATTTTCTAAAATTTACAATTTTCTAAAATTCTAACTATAATACAGAAATAATTTCAATTTTCTAAAGA
>JZKD02S1750673.1:90426-112919 GCA_000966675.3 Picea glauca
GGTGGTTCAGAACAAGTTTATGTTGTCGGATTGTTGAGCCAAAGGCCATTGTTATGCAGGGAAGCTATTGAGTAGCGCACCTTTGCGGGCCATTTATGGGAGCCTCGTTCATCCGCTTTGGGTGTCGTCAGTTTTGATGGATTCATGAGATCTGGTAGCACCCAACCAGCTCATTGTTGTAACCATTTTTTACTCTCATGATACACTCGTAAAGATTTGAACAGAAATAATAAAATCCCACTAAGACAAGGCCCAGAGACGTATGCGAGATTGTCGTACTCCGTTATCACATTGGTGTTATGGTTTGTTGTTGTTTATGCTTTATTTCATATCTGCACATCTATATTTGGTTTTTATATCTTCTCATATATTCTTCCTCTTTCTTTAAGCTTCCTTAATTGGTTAACGAACACATGCATAATAACTCAACCATAGTCGTGTAAAAGATCTTTTCGGATCAAGTGGTATCAGAGATAGTTGACATTTGGAATTTGAGTTTTGCATGTTAACTAGGGAAGAGCTCATCTCAAGGGAGAAAATGGAATCTACAGGAGGAATTTCTCAAGATGAGAAGGAGTTCAAAAATTCAGTGTTTTCCATGGCCGAGATGGTGAAAGTGTTGTATGAAGACTACTTGGAACGAAAGAGCTCGATTCAAGTGGAAGCTTCAAAGAACAACAACGAAAAACAAGGATTGAAGGAAGTGTCTTCTACATCTATTTCAGAAAACAGATCTGAGGTATGCAGTGAAGGTCATTCATCTAATTCTCCTTGTTCCCATCAAGATGGTTTTGGTGCATTTGAAAAACAAACAAGAGGTGTAGGTTTGAGATTTCTAACCAAGATGGGTTATGAAGGAAAGGGCCTTGGAATTGAGAGCCAAGATATTGTTAATCCCATTGAGGTTGTGGAAAGGCCTCGATATTTTGGATTGGGATATGGCGAAGTGGAGCTTGGAGCATCCTCCAAGATTGGTTCCAAAACTTTAGAAGCAAGTAATGCTTCAAATGGCCAGCTTAAGATATTGCAGGAACACTTCACAAAAGGTAATGGCGCATCACTTCAAGATTGTGGTAGTGAATGCAAGTCATCTCCAAAGCAAAGTGAAGATCAACATGAAAGGTATAATGGTCATGTTTTTGCCAATTCTCTTTTTTATTATAAAGAACATAATCATGTAATCCGGAACTTGTGGAATAATTATACATGTACTTATTGTCATTCACCAAAGCATTGTGTTGCCAAGTGTTGGAAGAGACAAACTTTGTACAGGAAAACTATGTCGATCGGGAAGGAAACACGACATAAAGACTTAACTCCGCAACAGAAGAAAGAGAAGGGTAAACATGTCTGGATGCCAAAAACTTAGTGCACTTATTGCAGCAAGAGTGGACATCAAAAGGCTAGTTGTTTGAAGCTTAATCCAGAGCTTCGTCCAAGGAAGGAAAAAAGGATTGCCCATGTACTCGCGAAGGAAGAAAGATTACCAGCGAAGAAAAAGGAACACCATGAAGAAAAGAAACCAACCACTTGGTTTTTCCAGAAGTGGATGTCACAACTTCATTGTATTTTGCTTCCATCAATGTACTCACACATGTTGAAATGATGCCATGTTATAACATCATTTTTGTACAACATCGTGTTTTATTTTTCATCCTTATGAGTATGTAATCAATCAAAGTCCATTCTTGTAACCTTTTGGGGACCAAAAGGTCCTTTAGTAGGGAGGTGTGATCCAGATTCGAATACAAGAGCTCGATGGGGCTGAGAAAGGCCTAAAAATCAATGTTCTCAAAATGGCTTCAAAATGGACGTGTGTGTAGGCCTCATCGATACAAACCCAAGGCAACTTGAACGGGCTCAAACGAATGTCATATGCTCCTGATATCGTGTTTTATTTGTTTTTCCAAACAGACAAAAAAGGGTGACTGTACAGTCTGTACAGTGCCACATGGCAACTGACTGTATAGGTTGTACGGTCATACAGTTGACGTGGAAGCATAGTTGGCAGCAGTTTGTACAGCTGACATGGCAGGGGCACAGTGGATTGTTGACGTGGCATGTATAGGTGGACCAATCGGGAGGTGACACGTGTCACCACTGCAAGGGTGACATGTGGCACGTCCATACAACTGACGTGGTGTGGACATACATCGACACATGGCAGGGTACGATGCTGACAGGTGGTAGGAAGGTTGTAGATAGTTGGGCCAATTGTTGCTTGACACGTGGCATCGGAATTGACAAATGGGGTGGTGCCACGTGGCCCAGACGTGGGCTACCACGTGGCACCCAGGTATTGGTCTATTGGTTTGCAAAATTTTGTAAGTTATGGATTTCGAACTGGAAACCTCCCACCGGGCTACGCCTTTGCAGGGTTGGGCTAGCCAACCCGCCACATGTGTTTCTTATTATGTATAGGCACAAACAATTTATTTAAAGTTTTATTATGTGTAAAGCCCAGGTAGAAAAGGGTTGGGGCCTAGCCCCAACCCTCGGCATAAAAAAAGCGTTACCATCGGACCATCCAATATGACCATGGTTCCTCCATTGTTCGCACGCGGTGTGTGGCATGTAGGCCACAGTTATCATGCCTGCCTCCATAGAACCCGAGGATATCCCGTTCAATTGGCATGGTTTTGTGATAGCTCAAGTCTGTTCTTGTGGTAAGTGTATGTGTTTGCTCTCCATTTTAAAATTGGCGCATGGGGATGCTATGGTGTTACACCTATCCCCGATCCCCATAGACCCGACCATGGAACAGTTGATAGGGTTTAGCCCGGTCAGTCGAGCTAGCCTGCAGACCAGGGGATAAACCATGGGCTAGTATATTGGGAGTTATCCAAACAGTTGGGGTGCACGCTTTGAGGACTGGCCACATGGCCCTGCAATGTGACCAAAGCCAAACCAGTCCAAAGGGGCCAGCGCATAGGTGACAGCTCGGGGACACATGATAGGATCCCATAGGACTAGGGGTGCGGGAGCAAGGGGGCTTCACCCAAATAATATTGCAAAGTGGGTTTTATACTTAGGCATATGGATTTTTTATTGATTTTATATGTAGATTTGGGGGATTTTTTCCATTATTGGGAGATATTGGGCTCTTTTTTAGGCCAGATCTTGGGAGGAAGTTGGGAGATGGTTACCAACTTCAGGCCTATATAAACCAGGCCTTTTTAAGGCCATGGAGAGATCAATGGTGGTTCAGAACAGGTTTATGATGTCGGATTGTTGAGCCAAAGGCCATTGTTATGCAGGGAAGCTATTGAGGAGCGTACCTTTGCGGGCCATTTATGGGAGCCTCGTTCATCTGATTTGGGTGTCGTTAGTTTTGATGGGTTCATGAGATTTGGTAGAACACGACCAGCTCATTGTTATAACCTTTTGGCACTAGCATGATATACTTGTAAAGCTTCAAACAAAAATAAGAAAAACCCACTAAGACAAGGCCCAAAGACGTAAGCGAGTTTGTTGAACTTCATTATCACATTGGTGTTATGGTTTGTTGTTGTTTATGCTTTATTTCATATCTGCACATGTGTATTTGGTTGTTATATCTTCTCATATCTTCTTCCTCTTTCTTTAAGCTTCCTTAATTGGTTAATGAACACATGCATAATAACTCAACCATAGTCATGTAAAAGATCATTTCGGATCAACTCCCCTAGTTGATAATTTAAGTATAAGCTAGGGAATTCTTGTATTGTTTTAATGCTTTGGCTTATCAACAAGCTTATTCCAAAGCTTCATGAAATCTAGAAATTTATCAGGAGAACAATCAAATCAAACAAAAGGATTCCAAGATGGAGAAGGTCCATACAAGGCAATGGACACCAACTCCTTATATTCCATTTTTTTTTCATATTACAACCAATTGATCTCTCAACTCTATGACCTTGACCAAGTAGTTCACCATTGTATTTTTCTTACTCATGCAAACCATTGAAATATTGTTGCTTAAGAGCATCTATTTAGAGACACAAGAACTCTAATATAAACCAACCAAAGCTTCAAACATCTCTTTATCAGTGATCTTCTCTGCAATGTGATGGATGAAGTGATTCTTCACCAAATCAAGGATGTTTCAAAAGAAAAAAAGGTGAAACTATCTCTTTCTCAACACACTCCCAAATCTTAGCATCCTCTAAAAAGCATTTGCAACACTAAACTTCTTGGGTGTGAAATTGGAAGCACCATCCAACTTGTCACACCATCTAAGACAAAGAGTAGCCGTCCTACATATTTGAAGCACGCCTCAAAACAAAATCAAGAACAAACAAAGTAGAACATCATGTCAAGGATTCAAGCGCTTCTTCCAAACACTCTAGAGTATCACACCCAATCAACATTTACTAGATCAAGCACCACTCCCAAGGCCAATACAATTGAAATATTTAACTCCCTTTTCACAAAGAGAGAAATTTTGGTTATAGTAGCGCTAATACCATGTATAAATATCCAAAAGAAGGCAATTAATGCAAATTTAGAATTTTCACCCCAATCTCGAGGTGTCCGAGACCTATTCCCTGTGAATATTCAACCTTAGGGATAATCTAAAATATTAAATTAGACAAAAAATATTTCACTTCTCTTCAACCCAATTTCATACAACATCCTAAGAGAATAAATATCATACAAGTGTACTTCAATACCAAGATGTTACAACCCTTATGGCATGCTTTTCTAGGAATACAACATATTTGAATTCTCTTATTATGGCATACAATAACAACAATAAATATGTTTTTTTTTTATCTTCATGAAGATGTGTGTTAAGTCACATAACCAATTTAGCTATATATTATGTCAAATCATCATGAACAACACATGTTGGAATCTACTCAATCAAGAAGATAACATAAGTTGAAAATTAAATATGTAAGCACAAAATATTTGGATAATTGGAAACTTCATATATATACAAAATATAGTACAAGTACATACCACATATTTATAACAAATCTGGTACAAGTAAAGTTGTTCAAACCTTAGTTGGGGAAACCATAAGAAATCCCTAGCCACCAACTCCTCCTAGCTAGAAACAACTCCTAACCAAATCTAGTCACACCACTAAAGATCCTTAACAAGATAGTATCATCAATGACAAGTCCTCCTTGGCACCTACACTTGTATCCCACAAGTGTACAAAACATCCCTTTCTCTTATCCTCCAAAACAAGCATAACTAGCACTTTTCCACATGCCACAAAAGCCTAGTCTTCTTTTCTCACCAGAGCTATAAGATACAATGCTTGTTTTTCCTTTCTAGGGTTCATCACAACCCCTATCTTCTTTGAATCCTTAGGGTAAAACCCCAAACCTATATTATCCCTTGAAATTCCTCTAAGAACCTAGCTCCTAAGACCGAAAGAGAAAGTATACATGAAGAATATAACAAGAAGGCAAGTTTTCCCCAGTCTCTCATCTCTAACTCAAGTGTGTAAGCACAAGTATGATCAAATGGCTCTCTCTTCCCTCTATTTATGAGAGGCACGGGAAGCCAACAATACAAAGTGGACTTAATCTGCTATAAGCAACCTAAATCTACACAAGATAGACCCACATGTGAAGCACTCCAACTCTAGGTGACACATATCAATATCCAAGGCATGCACATCCAACAAGCAAGGCTCTAAGGCTAAATACTCCATGAGATGTTTCCAATGATTTTCCTCTAATGAAATCTAATGTTCCAAATCACTTCCTAGTCCATGTGTACATCTCAATCCAACACACCTACATGATCACTCCTCAACCTAAGCATCCTCAAGTCAAGCACGAGCCTCCATGGAAGAAACCAATTGTTTCCATGCCATAGAGGGCTCAATGGCCTCCTCCAAGATGCCCATTAGTCCTCCTCCAAGGAAAGTCATCCTCCCAAGCAAGCAAGCAATCTCCATGTGCCAACTACATGAAGAAATCACCAAGCTCCATAGGTATCCAACGTTCCAAGGAAGAATTCCACACAAGCATCAAGACAAGGTTTAGCAATTGATAAATGGGCCAAGTCCAAAGTGTATGTCCATCACAAAACAACCAAAGGTCATCCACACACCATGCACCATGCACCCCCAAACATGGTATAAACACTTTTGAAGTAACCCCAAAAACTAGCACATATGTTGTAAGCTTCCTTAGAATTAGTCTAAATTATTCATAGCTTCTTCTTTTTGTGATACTTGAAACGTCCAAAAATAAATTTTACTTTTCTCTCCTCAAATATATAAAAGTTTCAAATTTTTGCATTAAAAAAAAAGTAGAACTAATAAAATGTATAAAGGTAATAATATGTAAAAGTGCCTACCTATTTAAAAGACATGATCCTTCATGAGAGATGCATTTAAAGTATATTTATATATGGGTATCTCCCTCATTGTCAACAACTCATAATATATTCAAAACAATATTATTCCTTTATGGATTTCCTATTTTATTCGCATTGATTATTTTTAGTTATCGAACATTATTGTTTGTAACCTGCTCGTATATGAAAACTGATAATTCTTCACGTGGTGTAAGAATAATAAGAGTTAAAATATATATAGATATTATCAACAAGAATATGTGAATATTAACCTCATCTAGTTAATAGGATGCCTAGGACCATAACCCATATGATAGTAGACGGATACATGAAAATTTCATGAATACACATATAAGAGTACCCATAAATACGAAAACCCAAAAAGTGATATATATAAAAATATAAAAAACAACCACTCACACAAACAGTGGAGTGTAAAATCTCTATGTGTATATATATGTGTAATAATGTTGTTTTTTTCACATAAAGATAGAATCTTTATTTTATATATATATATATATATATATATATATATATATATATATATATATATGATACACATAGTTTGGTGGGTTAGTTCAATTGGTTGGGTGCTTTGAGTTTTTTGTAAGAGATTTCGAGTTGATTCTTTGGGTTGGTTGCCTCTATTGCATGCCTTACTTGATTCCTTACCAGGTTATTCGCTATAATCAATGCTTATGGGTTTACATTGGGTATCATCAACAAAAGAAAAAAAGTGCTCAGGTGTTTCCCTGCAAGATTTTCCCTAAAAAAAAATGGGTACCCATTTGCTCATGTGACAGATTCGTCAACCTACTTGAAAAACAAAGCATGTGGATAAGAAATATTAATAACATGATTACCTATCAAACAAGAACTCTACAGACAAAACCACTTAATTTGGTAAAAAAAAATTGAAAATTTCCCTAAATTAAAAAGTGGTGCTACCATTGTCGCCACTTTTTTTCTAGCCCATCTTTTTTAACATTTCGATGTAGAAACTATTTTGTAGAGGGTTTTCTAAAAGGTTTTATTTGGTTATTTTTTAATAATAACAACACCAATATCAACATTTTTTCCAAGCCTTACTTTAAAAAACAAAATAAAACAAAATAAAAATATTGGTGTTGATGTAGTTACAATATTTTCTTTTTCTTTTTTCTTTTTCAAGGGTTTTCTTGTTTTTAATGTTTTTTTTGTAAACTAAGTATCATATATATCCATATTGTACAAAAAATTACAGGCATGAATGACTATGCTCTGTCATACTAGAAACCAGAGTGCAAACAATATTCAACAAAAATAACCATATCAGGATGTCTAAGAAGACCCGAGCTTTGTCGAGGTGGAAACCGGAGCATACATATGGAAATTGTCGTAGTATCATGTACATATAAGTCTTTCAATAGTTGATTATAAGTTGTGACCCTCTAGAGAGTACACTAAACATAAAAACATAGAAAAAAAAAACTAGCAAAAAACCTAGGCTACTATCGCTGCCAATGGATTCATTCTAGGGGGGTTTTGGTTATTTCTAGGTCTCTTGTTGCCTCACTTTTCCCAGGACATTTCCCCGTCAATGAAAATTGGATTCGTGGTAGTTCCCTGAGATTCAAGGGAGTTGGTGATGTCAACCAAGTTCTCATCCTTCTCAACATCCCACTCCATCACCATAAAGCTAATGTTGAAGTTGATTCTGCAAAGAACTATAAACTTCACCTCCAACCATTTGAGTATATCCAGAGTCTATGGTTATTTATCATCCTTGTCCTCCAAAGATAGGGCGACTAATTTTTTTCCAACCAATAAAACTCCATCACATGGCAGACCTTGGTGTCCCGCGAGCTGGTATACCCTGTATCCCTTACCCATTCTTGGAACTCCTTTTTTATTATGGCTTTTAAGGTATACTTGTTCATTAACCTCTCTCTAAATTCCATCTCCTCCATCTTTTTTTGAGTCATGGGGGGTATGCTTCATAATTAAATCTGCTTGGCCTATACGGCTCCTTGCTTTGCTCCAATGTAGCTAGACTTGGCTCGATTCCTCCTCTAAGCACCGTATGTTTGAGCTTCCTTGCATTTGGAACCTCGCTTGCTTGAATCTAGTTGGTCAACATTATGTTGGTTACCAATCATCATTGTGGGATTAGACCCTACTCCTTTAGGAATAGTCTCTTTATGCCTTGCACTAACACGGTGAGAAATTGTGGATACCTCCTCCTGATTTGAATTTTGTGCCTCTAACCCTAGAAGGCCATCTCGCTTACCTCCTCTCTCTTCTAGATTCCCTTTCTTCTTTCCCACTACTAATAGGGTTGCATCCAGTCCTCCCTAGGGAGGGATATCCCACTGCCCAAGACTTAAGATCGAGCTTTGATAGAAAAAAAAAACCCTATGTATCTTTATCAAACACCCTACTAGTAAAGGAAAGATAAAATTTTCCACTAAAGAAGAGGTCCCATAGGCCTTCACGATATTTAATTAACCGCTAGCCCTATCCATTACCATAATTATTGTTTCACTCATTTTTATGAGTGTTCTTCTAATCTAAGGGAACCTCTACGTACTACCATCCCTGGAGAAATCAAAATTGAAAATGCCCCAATATTTCTCACGAAAATTCCCATTTTTCCTGTCCCATCCACCCATCCTGCCTACATCGTGCTTCATCATAGTTGTGGGAGGGACTGTGGTGCAGTTCTTCCCACCATAGATGATTTTAGGGGCTAAATTTCGCAATTGGGATAATTTTCCATGGTTTTTCCCAAAAAAAGATTCGTAAATTTCCATTTTTTTCTAAAAATGATTCGCCCAAATTCCATAGAATAAAATTATTTTACCTTAAAAACGCCAAAATTTTATAGAAACTACATAAAATTATTATAAATTTGAACATTTTAACAAAACTATCACCAAACATTTTACATTTTACATACTAAGGACTAGTACGAATAACCCAAGTTTCTACATTTTAATATAAATTTCCATCCTTAAAATCATCCTTGCTTCCCACCCACCAACTACTTTGTACTCGTCTGCTCCTCCAGATAGGTGTTGTCTACGGTGGGTTGTTAATGCTCGAGGTGGTGGCTGGGCTCTCCACATGGGAGGCCCAAGCCTCATCTATCAACACCTAATCCAGGGAGTTTTTAATGTTTCATTTAGATGTGATATAATAGCTCCAAGTTTTTGTCACTTATTTTTATTTTTTTTGTTTTTTGGTGATCCTAGTATCTTAATGTTTTTTGTAATTGTTATATTTAGGATTTATTTTTAAGACGGGGGTGAGCAATGAATCAAATCCCACCCAAATTTCCTTAATTATTAAAATTTTAATTTAAAGTTTACTTTGATGTAGAAATTTCATAAATTTACCAAATGTTTAAAAAATAATATAATTGCCTTTAATTTGGAAAAAAATCATCTGAATTGCCTAATGTTTCCAAATTTGTGAAATTTCTTACATGGAGGGAGGGAGCATGATACCATGCATCGCCCACCTCCCCCCACCCCTCCAATTGCCCAAAATTGGGCTAAATTTGTTCAAACTCGGTGAAATTTTGCCATTTTTAGAAAATAAATCAAGCATGGAAGGAGGTGGTGATTCCCAACATCATTTCCACCACCTCCCCATCGCCTCTCCATGATTTACACTCAAGAAAATTTGGCAAATTTTTGGTCGTAATTTCTGAAATTTCTTGCAATTGGGGGGGTGGGGGCACAATTCCCAACACCCCCCCCCCCCCCNNNNCCTAAATTTGCTCAAAATACTCAAATTTATCTAAATCTGACCAAATTAAACTTCAAGCATAAAGTGACAAAAGAATATGCCCATCACCACGCACCCCACAATCCCCCCCACCCTCTCCCCCCACACCATTTTTTAAATAAAAAAAATGTTGAAATTTGACCAAATATTGCCCCATTTGAATAATTTTATGCATAGAACGAGGGGCGAGGGGGATGTTGGGAATTGATATTAGGGTGGGGGTGACACAGGTCATTTCCACCTTCCTCCCATGCAACAAATTTCTTCAAATTTAATGCATGCCAGGGGGAGGAGGCGACTCTCCCTCTATAATAATAAAAAATGAAATCGAGCAAAATTTCACCAATTTTGCACATGGAGGAGGGGGTTGATGTTGGGAATCTATCCCCCAAGCTCCCTTCATGCAAGAAATATCATTAAATTAAACTGAGAAAAAAATTGCTAGAATTTTGTAAGATTTTTTCTAAATTAAGGACAATTATCTTATTAGTTTTTAAAATTTTGTAGACTTTATGAAATTTCTTAGTAATTTAAAAAGATCAAGGTAAATGTTGATGTTTTCAAAATAAGAAAACTAAGGCAAGAATTAAACCATTGCTCATCCATCTATTTGACAAAAAAAAATAGACGATGAAAATAATCTCTAGTAATTTTATAACGTCAAGATAAATGTTGTCAAACTAGGAAAATCAAGGCAAGATTTATGCCATTGCTCATCCACACACACACAAACATATATACAAAGAGAGATGATGAAAAAAAGTGAAACTACTAGAAACCCTTGGAAAAAGAAAATGTCATTATTACATCAATGTTAAAAAAATAAATAAATATAATAGCACCTAGAAACAAAGTGGTGATGTCAGTGTCATCATTATTCAAAAAATGACCAAAAACAAGCTTTTAGAAAACCCCATGCAAAAACATATTACATTAGTGTCATCATTATTCAAAAAATGACCAAAAACAAGCTTTTAGAAAACCCCATGCAAAAACATATTACATTGACACTAAAAAGGTTGATAAGCATTATCTAAACAAACAAGTGATGATATTCTTAACACCACTTTGTCATTTGTGGACAAATTTCAAAATTTTTAACACCTTGAAAAGCGATAACTCTGTAGAGTTTTTGTTTGATAAGTAATAATGTTAATATCAATATTTTGTTAATGATTCAATGTCTTCACGTATGTTGGTAGGAATCTCCTTACCCATAAATATCAATAAAGAGGATATTCATAAGTATAATGATGTCACTGGCATAGATCCATCCTAACTTCAAATCTATTAATCCCCAGAAGGATAAGTAAAACCAAGTGAAAATCTCTCATTCCATAAAATATTTGGGATCAAGATGGATTTAAACTAGTTTTGTTATGTAACAACATTTAATTAAAATATATATAAGGTTGACCCTTTCTTTCTTTGTTCCTTGTTTCAACATTAGATGTTGGCTTTCTTTTCATTTTGGTTTATTAGCATGACACACATGAGAGGTGACATGTCTCTTCCACTCTTACTTGATTCTTTTAGTGTAATCACAATAGCACTTAATGTGTTATGACACCATAATAATATATAGAAGACCTCGTGATTCTCATAATGTCTATAGAGTTATAGTACTCCATGCATTAGCACCGTATTAGAGCATCACAATCATCATCTATGTTGGCTCCAACTAGAGTAAGGGGAATGTGAATAACAACGCTTTTATTTTTATTTTTTTTATTCTATTATGATGGTGGAAATCCTCGCCATCCACCTGCAAGGAGAATATTGCAATACCTCACTCCTCAAGGGGAGAAATTACAAAATTGATTTAACTAGATATAACATTGTAGTGAATTCACAAGTGGCTATCTAGGGAGTTGAAACATCAATTTGACGCTAACTAGCACTCAAGAAAAATTGGTCAATCGAGCTACTTGTGATAGCTTTAAATAACAATGTTTATATATATAAGAATGTTAATGATGACAATCCACAAGAATACCAACACTACTTTCATATTATCCAAAATCACTACACATTTATATAGATATAAAAATCTCATGAGTAAGCACATATGATATTTTCAAGAACATCATGAATTTTGATCATAAGAACTCTTAGGATCTTCAAATTTAATCAACATCTCCCACACATACACATATTTTCATGATGTGTGTAGATACTTCCACACAATCTATTAGTATCATTCTATAAATTTGTTACAACACCATATCATGTTTATCATTCATTTCCCTACCAACATGATCGTTTCTTCACTCCATTAGAATATGTCATCATGAATCACAATTTTAGTGAAGGATGATAGAAGATCCATCAAACCATTTCAACCATAAATTAAAATTTCAATAATAAGAAATAAACTAAATTAAGGACATCATATCTCAAATTGGAGTAAAGAAACCTCAATTCCATTGCAATGAGATTTTAGTAGCATTTATTGACATATTTCAAGTCAAGTGCATGATTAAAATTGCATTGACCACACATCTACAAGGGTGTATCATTATTACTCTAAGCTCCATCATGGCCTACACAAAGTCTACCTAATCTTGTTATTTTTTTTCATTGACCAATCCATGTTATCCATACATAATATTCTACAGTGTTTGGGTGACATGCAACCACTCTCCATAGATCCATCATTGAAATATGGAATCCTCAACCTTAGGGTATTTATGTCCCAACATTGTACTTCAAATTTGATCTACAGGAGGAGGGTGTAGTGCTCTAACTATGAATCTTCCCCTACAAACACCTCACGATTTATATCATTTCATTTGGGAAACATCATGTCCATTTTTCTAATTGTCTCAATATTTTCATCATGTACACCCCTCTTTTATGATATCTTCATTGCAATTGTTCAAGACCTCATGAGAAGGGCCCATGTTGATTTACTACTTAAATCAAATCCACATGCTGAACTTTGCTTCAATTTCTATAAAATCAATAATATTTGTTCATTTAAAAAAAATAGAATTGTAAGCTTCCCAATGAACTCGAGATGGTCGAAATTGGATATTATAGTCATTTATAATGGTTTTTGTCATGTGCAACTTCGCTTATTTTGGTACTTCCAATTTTCAAAAGTTGGGCCAAGGACAACTTAATCGAATTTCAAAACCTAACCTATAATAGACATGGGTGGAAGAACATCCCAGTTTTATTCTCTAGAAAGTATTTCCAACAATTAGTCTTGTTCTAAAAGTAGAGCTCTGGGATAGTTTCAATGTCTATTCAATGTAGGTTGCTTGACACTTCTAGAGTTGCTAGCTCTAGTACCCTTTAAAAAGTACTCAAAGTGCTCTCTTCTTTTTTTGCAAATTTCTCTCATTTGCTTAAACTTGGTAAAAGGAATTTCCTATGGAAATGGCACTCCATATATTATTTTTTTCCTTCTAAAGTTAGTTTGTCGATCATTCCTAAAAAAAATTGGAAGGTCTTTACCATGGTATAGTCGAATTTTGATGAACTCGGATTGACTAAGGGTCCCAATGGGCATTTTCCCAGAATGAAAGAATTAAACATTTTGCAAGTGCATGATTCCTTCATTAGCAAACTGACACTTCATTGTATTTGAGACTCTTGATTATCCACTAATACACCATTCCACTAGTGCATGTCTCCTTTACTAACAAAATGACACTTAGTCAAATTTGGGAATGCAACATTTTGTACTAGTACAACATTTTGTCGATACACATTCCCTTTACTAGTGAAATTACATTTAGTCAAATTTGGGAATTTGACTATTTTGGTAGTACATCATTGTACCCATAAGTGTTTTCTTCACTAGTGAAATCACAATGAAATTTGGGAATTCAACAATTCCTCTAACACTATGTCCAATCATTCTACTAGCATGTGATTCCCTTTACTAGCAAAATGGTACTTAGCCAATTTTTTGAAAATCGATCATTCTACAAACATTGATTGTTAATGATTTTTCCAATTTTGAAAGTCGATCATTCCATCAATGTTAAAAAGCAATAATTTCACCAACATTGAAAACAAATTGCTCTCCCAACACCAAAAACCAACCATTTTGATGCTTCACTGGCAAAATGGGACCTCATTGACTTTTTGGAAGTTTATCGTTCTACTAGTGCACAAAACACATGCCTTGCACCACCTTACCAACAAAATGGGACTTAATCGAGCATTAAGAAATTGATCATTCTATTAGTGCAACAACTCAATCATTATGTTGTCATTACACTCAATCATTCCAACAACATTGTTTCTCTAGTGGAATGACAACCAATTTTCCACAATTGATTATTTAATTTTTCAGAATGAAACAGGACTTCACCGGTTTTTGTTTCTAGATCATTCCACTATTATTGACACTAAATTATTCTACTAGCACCATAACTATAAATTGGCACAATGGATATTTAGGAAATCAACCATTGTGTTCATCATTGTCTCTTTGATTATTTGCTAACATGACTTCTTGTAACTAGAAGAATGGCACTTTATTATTCTAGGCACCCTAATCATTCCACTAATACACTTCACTGGTGAGATGATAATCAATTGTCAAGTGGTATAAAGGATCCAATTATTTTTCTATCACCGTCTCACTGATGAAATGATGCTTGATCATTTATGGAGGCCTCAATTATTTTGTTTGGTCACAACAGAATGACACTTAGTCATTTTTGAGAAATTGATTACCCTTCCTATGTGGCATTATCAATGAAATGACTCTCAATTATTTCAAAAACTAATTCCTCCCATCAATATAAAACAACAACCTCATATTTCTACTAGCAACAAGGTATTTTTGCAATATACTAGCAAAATATTTGCACTCAAACATCACAACACTTTAACTGCACTATGAAGACCTCTTTCCAACAAAGTTCTAAGTACTAAATCTGACAAAAAATTAGGTGCCTCATTGGTCAAAGCTCCAAGGGTATAGTTCCTATATGCCCTCAAGGGTATTCAGGGCCTTTAAATCAATCCATAACCTTGAAAATCCTTAAATGACCTGGAACTATACCTTCTCTATATTTTTCCTTCATCAAATTCTAACAAGAATGAAGTTTTTTGGGTTGTTTTAGATAATGCATGCACTACGTCATCACGTAACCCTTAGTTTCTCAATGGATAATGAAGTACTCTAACTTAACCAAATTACTTCAATAGATTCTAACAAGAATGAAGTTTTCTCAACCATTTTGGATAATGCATGCATGATATCGTCGTGTAACCCTTAGTTCCTCAATGGATAGAAAGATACTCCAACTCAACCAAATTACTCAATGCATTTTCAGAGCTCAAAAATCCAACATAAGCATAAGCTAATCACTAAGACGATGCATTCTAACATAGACACTATACAATTCATAACTATGCAAAGCAAGTATCAAATTTGGAAACTAGAGCGTATAATCCATCATGTGTAATACAACGTGCAAATAATAAAATTATACATATTTGTGTAGAAATATAAACATGTTGAATCGTTTCCAAAAAAACATTCACCACCCATCCTTAGGCATCTTATTCAAATATCACCCCCAAGCAAGGCTATGAGATGACAAAGGTAGAGCTACCTACAAGCTTACTTGGAATCTCAAGCTAGTTAGGGAAATGAGCAATTGAGCAACCAAGAACACTTTATCAATGCACATTGGTATGGATTCTATCATCTTTTCTCACATATGCCTATGCAATTTACAAAATCCCAACAAATTAAATCTAGCCTCACATGGGTATGAGCCTAGCATAGAGTTTCAACCTCTACTCAATAGCATACTTTCCCCCTTGTGCACTCAAGTTGGCCCGACAACTAGACTAATGTACGATTAGTAGCATCAAGTATGAGCCTAGCACAAGGTTTCAACCTTTACTCAATAGCATATTTTTACCCTTTTTCTCCCAAGCTTTCCCAACAACTAGACTATTGTACCATTAGTAGCACCAGTTATGGCCATATTTGTGTAAAACCAACACAAAAACCCATTGCAAAACAAATGAAAGGACAAACAACTAGAGGATAAAAGCACAAGAACGGAGAACCCTTATAAACTCCAAAGGAGAAATATATCAATGGAGATAGGTAGTCAGTGAAATTACATGCACAGGAGAGCAAGGTGTCCAAACATTCCATGCACGGGAGAGAAAGGTGTCCAAACAATCCATGCACAGGGGAGCAAGGTGCCCAAACATTCATTCCATGGCCTTTGTGTTCATGTCACAAATTTTACTAATCATGGAAGATGAGTTAGGTGAGTGCAATGTGCGGAGTGAAGTGTCTAAACATTTTATCCTTAGTTTTTGTAAGTGCATTGTGCAGAGCGAGGTGTCCAAGCATTCTATCCCTAGCTTTTGTGCACACCAAATTTACTAATCATAGAGGAATTATTGAGTAAGTGCAACATGAACCAACATAATTCTCCATATTTCCTTACCATTTGTCGTGTCATCACCCCCTCTCATTTTTATAAAAATGATTCACTTATTCATATGTTTTCATACTTATCCATTGTTTAAATTACACTTACTTCTATTAAAGTTTAAGTTCAACTCATTTACATGTTTTTATATTGATTCATTTTTTAGATTACACTTACTTGCATCCATATTTAAATTTAAATTCAACTCAAGAAAAAACAAAACAAAAGTAATATATATATATATATATATATATATATATATATATATATATAAAGCGTTGGACTTGGGCTCCCACTAAAAACTTTATATGATCACAAGTTTACATAATCAATACAATATGAAGTGCCTTTTATAAAATCCACGTGAATTAACATGTAAACAAAAATATGGTATTTACACATGGGGTATGTACAAAATAGGGACTTTAAAATGTGGTATTATAAGTTAGAATTTCTCTCTTTTGTGTAAGGGTTTTTTTGGGTTTTTTTTTTTTCCTTTAGTAAGGGTTTTTTTGGTTTTTCTCCTTAATTTTCACTTTGATATTGTTTGTCTTTTGTGTAAGGGTTTATCTCTCTTTTGTAATTTTCACTTTGTTATTGTTTTCTCCTTTTGTAATTTTCACTTTGTTGTTGTTTATCTTTGTATAAATTATTTGTTAATTTATGGTTTTCTCCCTTTTGTAATATTCACTTTGTTATTGTTTATATTTGTATGAATTATTTGTTAATTTATGAATTGCTTTTGTAATTTTCATTTTGTTATTGTTTGTCTTTTGTGTAAGGGTTTTTCTCTCTTTTTGTAATTTTGACTTTGTTAGTGTTTGTCTTTTGTGTAAAGGTTTTTCTCCCTTTTGTAATTTTCACTTTGTTATTGTTTGTCTTTTGTGTAAGGGTTTTTCTCTTTTTGTAATTTTCACTTTGTTATTGTTTATATCTATATGGATTATATAATTTATAAATTGTTTTTTTAATTTTTACTTTGTTATTTGTGTAAGGGTTTTTCTCTTTTTGTAATTTTCACTTTGTTATTGTTTATATCTATATGGATTATTTAATTTATAAATTGTTTTTGTAATTTTTACTTTGTTATTGTTTTTTGTTTTTTTACTTTGTTATTATTTCTGATTGTATGGATTATTTGTTAATTTATGAATTGCTTCCGCTTAAATTAAAATAGTTGAATTTGTTTTTCTGCATTTTGTAATTTTCATTTTATTATTGTTTTTGTTTGTATGGATTATTTGTTAATTTATGAATTGCGTGTTATTTCATTTTGTTATTGTTTATGTTTGTATGGATTATTTGTTAATTTATGGATTGCTTCCACTTAAATTAAAGGAGTTAAATTTGTTTTTCTTTTTTTTGTAATTGTTATTTTGTTATTAGTCTCTGTTGCAGGCATAGAGTGACTATAACGATCGATAATTCATTGACTTTATATTAGTTTGTCTTTTGACCACAAATATTTGCATAATATCTATTGTTGGAGCTAGGGAACTAAAAACATTGATTTTTATATAATAAAAAGTACCATATATGTAATGATCTGATTGGATAACAGATTGGAGGTCTTATTGTCGGCTTCCTTATTACCAATGTTTTATATGGTAACATATCCAAACTTTTTGATCGTATACAGTCTTTTTGAATCATATATTTTTCCTATGTATTGCTTGAAGGTGCATTAATGCTAGCATTAGTTCGAACGTTTGTCTTGGCCTTTTCTGCTAGCTAAATTTATCCCAATGTTTGATATGCTAGCATATCCAAACTTTGTCCTTCGAATACATTCTCTAGCATATTACTATGTGTGATTTTCTCTTTATTCTTGTGTGCTTCAAGAGTCTTTGTCATTGTTGCGTACGTAAACAGGCTTGCCACGCTGCATGCTTTCTTAAATGTTTGCACAGGACAACGCTCTTTGACGGTTCTGACAGTCTTAGGTGCTTACCTAACAGGTCTCGCAACCTTAAATGTCTATTGTACAGTTTTGTTCCATATTTTTTGATGGTGTTGTTTACAGTGAACTTGTGAAAAATTGTTCCCCACCGGGATCACTGGTTCAGTGGTTGATGCTTGTTCATTGGTTCGTTCCATGCTTCTTGTTCTTGTTTGATTCAAATTTGCAAATTTGAGGTCCTGCAGTTGTTGCTTGCTCACTGGTTTGTTGTTCTTCAACTTTGCAAGTTGTTGGGCCTGTTGTTGCAGTTTGCAAGTTTTTTGGTTGAGATCTTGTCATCCCTCGTTGACGGGTAATTTTTTGTGCCATCATTTCGTTGCTATTCATTTTTTTATACTTGGTGTTTTGCACCTTCCAAACAAGCTTTTTCAATGGCAGGAGACCCTGTCTCAAAATTCTGTTGCAAAACATCTTTCTATGTGCTCTTATTTTTTGTTCCTGGAAACCATGCGTCTTCATATGCCGGCTGCCACGTCCTACATATTGTTCCATAGCTATTTTGAAAATTGCAATGCAAAGGGGTTTAGAAAACGAATCCGGAGTTGTCACAAGGGGGAACCATCCGTCGGGGTGTAGAGGCAGGAAATGATTTTATTCTCTGCGTTAAAAAAATGCGTCCACCTGTTGCCTTTGTCCTATCCTTTCTATTTTGCGGAACTTTTTATGATTCTAAGAAGCTTGTAGGATGCACACCGTGAATAGGTTCAAATCGATCTTTCTGCTCAGCAAATTTACAGTCTTATTTATTTGCGTTGTTTCTTCTGTTTGGTTCACTTTTCAGTGTAGGTTTGTTTTCTTGTCATCTGTTGTGGAGACTAGGGGGGATTGAATTTTTCAAGAAGAAGGTTGAAGGATACATATCATGATTTGTATGCAGTTCCACGCTTGTAGTTTTCTATTTTTACTTGTTTCTTGTTTTTTTGTTTTGTTTTTGTTTTATTCTTTTTTTCCCCTTATCTCTGCTTTCATACAAACTGAAAGTAGCTAAGAAACAACTTCAAAATAACATTTCAAAATATGAAACAAGTAATAGATGTTGACTCATATGAAATAGACACACACTCCATTATACATGACAACATTGACGAGGTGTTGCATAGCAATGGGATTTTTAGATTGGATGCACTCTCGTATACTGTAGGGGATTTCCTTTTCAATGCATTTCAGGTTCTACTGCATTTTCGATATTCCTCGATCGACTTGTGCAATGGATTGATAGATTATTTCTTGGGTTGTTTAAAAAACGACGACGTCGAGGCATTGGATTCGTATGAATACGAACGGGAATCTGATTTTCTTCGGCAGTTGCATGGAATACATGATGTTGCTACATATTTTTCAAAGATGCGGTTGTCTGCATCTCCAATTCTGCCTGCACGTGAGAGGGGGATTTGGGGAGATACATTTTGTATACGGTGGTTGTCTAATTGGCTCAATATATCAATTGGAATATGGTCATTGACAAGAAAGAAAAGATATCTATTATTCAACAAAACTGCATCTAACAATCCATATTGCATCTTGTTCCACGATGACAATGTTGTCAGTGGTCATTATGAACCATTGTTGTACAGAAAAATGTCCATATGCAATCTTGGGGGACCTCATATTTACTTGTCCCTCTTTTGCAAAGACCTTGAATCGCAGTGGAAATGGATTATGCATCGCATAGACTGCCATGATTTACAACTAGCGGCAACTGTTGTATCTAGCTGTGGAGATAGTATGTTCAATGCAATTTGTTGTTTGGTAGAAACATAGTTCGATGTGCAGTCATTGCAGCTTTACACTGTACATTCATTTTGCAATGCAATTATAGGCGACAACCAACAGGATTTTAGCTGCTTCCATCAACACCTTTCGCCATATCTCCTAGAAAATGTGTCAGTAATTGCAATTTGGCAAGAATACCTTGTAAACATGGCGCAGCCATATGAAAAAGGAAATGTGGAGGGTTGAAGATTATGTTTGCAATGGCTATCTATCATATTCAGAGTAAATATCCAGGTCTGGTCGGCCCTGCCAGATGGCACTGTCCACTCCTAGTCTATTGATTTGAATTACGATCGAAAAATTGACATCCTCTCATTGAAAACAAATATGACACATATCCATTATCAACCTTTGCTTGGACACACACTGGTTTAGGGTTCAATGTCCATGCCACCCAAACTGCATTGAATTTTAATATGTGTGGCATGTTGTTTAATGAGAATGAAACTCCTCCCAGTTGTGATAAGGCCATACAAGGCTTAAACAAAAAATGTAGACTAAGTTATCACAACTTGAAAAAAATCATGTGTGAAATTTGTCCCAGTTGTGATGAGGCCCTACAGGGCTTAAACAAAAAACCTAGACCAAGTTATCACAACTTGAAAAAAATCATGTGTGAAATTTGTCCCAGTTGTGATGAGGCCATACAGGGCTTAAACAAAAAACATAGACTAAGTTACCACAACCTGAAAAATTTCATATGCAAGAGAGAAAAAAACATTGGTGGTATAGGAAGTATTGTCATTCCAGTGTTCAGTGTCAATGCCAGCCAAACCACATCGAATGTGCATAAGCGTCGCATGTTATTTAATCATAGTGAAATTCATCCCAGCTACCATCAAGTCATCCTGTCCTTGAACAAGAAACGTACACTAGGTTACCGCAACTTGAAAAAGGTCATGCGCGAGAGAAAAAAATACATTTCTACGCTTCCTTATACAAAGAAACTGACATATCACAATCTAAAAAAAATTGTATGTGCACAACACAACAGAGATAGGTACGGTCACATATCTCACAATGGTCATGCAACTGTCCCAGAGGAAAAAAATCACATTTCATAGGCTAGAAGCAACACTGTGCACTGCTTCCAATGAAAACCAACAAACACTTTCTACCCATGCTTCCCTGCAAAAGAAAGATGCAAGACTGACCTACATGAAACAAATCAAATACACTCCTTCCATTGCATGTGCAATTTGCGATCAATTGAATTTCGCAAAAAACAATAAGTCTTTCACACATGATTTGGAAGCAGAATACCTCCGCTTGACAAAACATGATAAAACATTTTCCAGTGGAAAAAATTGTCTTCCATGCAAACAGTCGCTTGAAAATGGAAAACTACCACAATTTGCAACCCTTGACCAAATAAGATGTAATACACAATTACAAGATGTAAGTGCACTTACGGAACTTGAAGAGAGACTTGTGTCTCTGGGAATTGCATTTGCACAAATCAGGCCCTGGGGCTATAAATGACCCCAGATGGGCTTAACATGATCAATTATTAATGTGCCTGTTCAGCTAGATCTTGTGCAAAAATCCTTGCCACAATTCATTAGCGATACACTGACAATTGTTGTGGCTCTCAAAAGACGCTTGTAGTACAAAATGTGTATCAAACAGGAAAAGTATGTGTGCATGTTGTTATGAAAGCATTAAAGGAATTATGTTCCAGGTCCATGTACAAAGCACAAAACATTTGTATAAATGAGAACTGGAACAATATTCTTGGAGAAGAGGATGACAACTCTGCAGAGACTCTCGAAAATGCTAGTGAATTTGATACAAGTGATGAATCGGAGAATGAAACACCTGCTGAGACATTGGTGCATGGATTCATTGATTCACATTGCATCTGTGACTTGCAAGACAAAATTGTCAAAATTGCACCTATTGAGGGGCAACGTCCACTTGGAATATTCAAGGATAGATTCGTTGAGGAAATGAACTTCCCAACACTCTTCTATGGATATCCATGTGCCAGTTGAAGAAATTAAACACATGAACAACAATTGACAAAATAGAGACAAGAACAGCAACATGGCGGAAAAGGCATAATAGCCAACACATTCTTTATTCACTCCAATGTTACATATGTATAGTACAATGGGTGATGCCACCTCATAGAGAGATTTGCTCTAGATTGTAACGCCCTGTTTCCCCCAGATTGTAAATATAACTGAACTAGCCAAAGGACTATGGCAAAACTCATAAGTATGAATATGTGATGTAAATGATAGATTTAATATTATTGA
>JZKD02S1750684.1:19275-38681 GCA_000966675.3 Picea glauca
TATCTCATAGAGTTGGGGCCATCCAGAGGTCTCATGGCCGCAAGAGTCTAGCACCGTGGTGAGTACCACAACTGGTGGTCTACTGAGGCATTCAACGACGTGGTTGGTGCTTCCTGTTTTATACTTGATGTTGAGGTGGAATTGCTACAAGTATGTGGACCACTTTTGATGGCAGTCATTCTACAATTTTCCTTGTGTCTGCACAAACTGCAATGGCTTATGATCAGTGTGGATGACTATCTCCTTCCCAAGAATGTAATGTCTCCACTGGTGGCAATCTTGCACAATGAAATACATTTCTTTGTCATAAGTAGGGTACTTACGGACAACATCAGATAGTGTCTCACTATGATAGGCCACCAGGTGGCCATGATAAGTGAGAACAATGCCCACAACATAGTCTGAAGCATTTGTCTCGATCTCAAAGGGATGCTATAGGTATGGTAGTGAAAGTACAGGGGATGAGCACAAGTGGTTCTTCAAATCATCAAATGCTTGTTGTTGGGACTGACATCACTCAAATTTTTCCTTACCACCACCCTTGGTGATTTGGTTGAGGGCCCATGCAATATGGGAGAATCCGAACACCAACCTGCGGTAGAAATTGGCAAGGCCCAAGAAGCTCAGAAGCTCAGTGAGTGTGGTTGAGGTTGGCCAATCACGGATGAATTGGATCTTGGCTAGATACACATGTACCCCATGTTGATCAATGATGTAGCCCAGGTAATGGACCCTGTCCATGCTGAAGGAGAATTTTTCCAAGTTGACATATAGCTTGTGCTACCACAGGGTGTGCAAAATTGACTGAATATGCTGCAAGTGTTCGGCCCATGTCTTGCTATAAAGGAGAATGTCATCTAGATACACCACTACAAAATTATTGGTGAATGGTTGCAGGATATCATCCATCATCCTCATGAAAGTGGCCGGAGCATTTGTCAAACCAAAGGGGATGACTAACCATTCAAAAAATCCTTCCTTTGACTTGAAGGCGGTCTTCCACACATCTATATGTTCTATCAAGACCTGGTGGTAGCTAGACTTCAGATCAATTTTACTGAAGTATTTATCCCTTCTGACTTGATCAAGGAGGTCATTGATTCAGGGAATCAGGTACCAGTTTCTGATTGTGATTTTATTCAGAGCCTGATAATCAATACATAGTCGCCAAGTTCCATCTTTCTTCTGTACCAACACAATTGGGCTTCCACAAGGTGATGAGCTAGGACGGATGTGCCCCTTGTGGAGAAGTTCTTTGATTTGTTGCTTGATCTCCTCATTCTCTAACAGAGTGTGGAGATAGACTGTCCCATTGGGCAACGATGCACTGGGGGTCAGATGGATGGGGTGCTTGACCTGGCAGTGTAGAGGTACCCCGATAGGTGAGGAGAAGATATCCGAGTATTCTTCCACGACCTTATCTACTTTCTTCTACTGTGTGGAGAGGTCAGCCGCAAAGACCCTAGATGTGGCTGTGATCTTTCACTTATTCTGAGAGTGAATCACAAAGAAGACAAACTTCCCCGTCTAAGAGATGACCTTCCTGCATTGCTTAGTAGAGATCAAGGAAATAACACTAGGTGCATCTGATTCATAGTCTTTCACTTCAGCCACCATCGACTAATTTGAGCGACAATCAGTAGTGTTACGACAAGGGCTCTTATTAAAGTTGCACCTCTTCCCGGTATCTTTCTTTGTCTTTCCAGTGTCCTTCTTTGCTTGTGGCTTGGACTGCTTGTCCTGATACTACCCATCTTTTCTCTGTCCTTTTTTCTGTGGGTTGGGGCCGCCCTTTCCTGGCTTTTGTTGTGAGGGGTTCCTAGGCCCAAATTTCCGCGTCTTTTGTTTGAGCTTCTGCTTGATTTTGACGGTATATCGGTAGGCCGCACCCATGGATGAGATGTCTAGAAATTCCATTTTCGTCTGTATGTATCTATGCATAGCACCACGATACTTAAGCACTAGATGTCACTCCGAATCTTTGATACCCATCTTGGTGCACAAGGTACATAAAATATTTGTGAAATCTGACACTGCTTGGTCTCTTTCTTGCCACAGTGTGGTCCATTTGGTATATAAGTCGTCATAACTTCCAACAGGGTAGTATTGTTCCTTAATAACATCCCTGAAGGAATCCCAGGTGGTTGTGACTGTAAATAATGAGGGTTCCTCTATTTCCTTTTTCTTACCAAACGTTTCCCACCAATCTTTGACATGGGGGATGGCTTTGAGGAGCGCAAAAGTAATCTTTTCTCTATTCGAGAAGTTATGGACAGAAAAATACCCCTCTAGCAGATTCAACCACTTGTCTACAAAATTTGCATCTATCTGACCTTCAAATATAGGAATATCAAATTTTATTTGTACCTTGAAGGGGGTGGCACCTCCACTCAAAGAAGATGCGTCGCCTATTGGTAGCCGCCGAAGGATTTGCACGAAACTATCCATCATCTCGTTCCTTTGTTGCGTGATGGATTCCTCAATCAACAGTTGAAAGGATCTCTTGTCCCATCATATTTCTTTTCTCCTACCATGAGAGGTCGCTTGGGCGTGCTAGATATTTTTTCCTCAAGAGAAACAAGCTCAAGACCCAACTCTTTGTACTCTGACCTCGTTGGGGACATGCATTCAGTCGACAAGGAGAAGACCGCTCTGATACCCCTGATATGGATTTTATGAGAAGAACGAAATGAATACAGATTATTAACAGATTCTTAGCAAAAAATAACAGAGATGCAGTAAAACTGGTTTTCTATTCAATAATGAAATAAGCTAAAACTGTAAAATGCAGCGGAAACAAGCTTGTTGGAATGGTGGCGACTTATCTCTGAGAAGAGATGTGATAGTTACGCTCATTCACAGGAAGATCATTACAATGAGGCTCTAAAGTAATTTTACAATAAACAGGAATTCCAAAAACCCTAGACATCCAAAAAATCTAACCCTAGGAGATGAAGCGCCAAAAGTCATGTGGGCCCCATTTGGGTAAGTTAGTACATTAACTTCCCGGGGTCGTAACTTTTGCATACGATATTTGTTTTAGGCGTATGATAGCCCATTAGAAAGATATCGTCGAGGATATTCATTTTGGATCCTTAATAGTTCTGTTGGCCATCATTGAGTTGGGACGATCTCAAAAAACCTTCATTTAGGCCCTCAAAATGGCCCCGGAAGTGAAAACTACTAAAAATAGTAAATTGCCAAAATTGCCAGAAAACTATTTTGAGCCAGTTGGAAAAGGTGAGTGGCCACCGATATCCATTTGGATCAAATGGTCTGGATTAGTTCTCAAGGATATTCCATCAGGGTCAGGCCTTTCCTGGTTACGTGACCATTTCAAAAAACTCCCTCTGATGGACGATCGAGATTGCCCGATATCAGGGATTTGATGGTTTGGGTTCCACGATGGCTATATAAAGGTATATTTTGACAAGGCTCACCCTAAGCCATTAGTACACTCCCATAGAGACATGTGTTCATCTTGGACACATTGGGGTCCTCATCATCAATGGCATGTGGTATTGAGGTCACCCCATCCCTTAGTCTCGTATAAGTGAGGGTCACAATGATCAACAATGGAGATTGGATGTGGGTCCTTCCCCGATGGACAACCTCGATCATCCCTCAGACTCTCCCTTTCAGACTACCTCTTACTTGACATCCAAAATCATTCTAACCGTGGGATTCCGTTGTTCCTTCTATACGATATATGACTGTGATCGTTTAACTTTCCAGATCCAATGGTCATGATGTCACTAAGCCTTGCGGGCCCTCAATATTTTATTTCCCCCACCATAGAAGAAACAATGTTTCTTAACCCTCCATAACCACTCCCCGAGAGATCAAGGACCATCGTTGATCTCGGGGTATATGCTCTGCAAGATTCATATCCAAATCCGATGGAGGGATAAGATCTATATCCTCCGTTAGATCAATGGTTGAGATTTAGCCTCACCCTCTCTCTAGTGAAGGGACTATATATAACTACCATATCAGATTGACGGTCACAATTTTTTGAGGAGAGTAAGGGTTTTTCCTCTGCCTTAATAAATCCAACTCAGGACTTAGTCGATTTTTTTTTAGGGTTTTCTCCCTCATATTCCTTTATGATTTTTTGAGTTTACCTAGATAATCCCTTTCCTGGTTTCAATGGATACCCATGCCTTTTCCAGGACATCCAAGTTCATAATAGTTTAGTGAAATTCCCTCTCTGCAAGAACCCCATCAAAGCATGATACATGTATGCACACCGAGATGTGTGTGTATATATATATATATACACACACACACATTTATATATATGAAAGGATATATCATAATGCACACGGTGAGCAACATATTTATTCACTTGGGTTATATCGGAAGTTCAAGTTACTTACCTACTCAAGGAGTGTATACATTTATACCCTATTTATCATTCACACATTCCCTTTGCAACCATTATCTTGCTGCTATTTCATTTCAAAACATAAACTATTAAAAAACAAGACACATAACCTCTTGGGTAGATAAACACTTCACACAAAATTTAATAACAAACTTATCTCGAAAACCATGCCAAGTCTTCACACAGAAACTAAGCCAAACTCCTTGAAATTCATGCAAGAATTTCCTGCACACATGTATAGGTTTGCTCCTCATTTTCTGTGACTCCTTTCTGTGCATATACCTCAAAATTTGTGCCAACTGTTAAAACTAAAATTTGAGCATTAAATGATGTACGATCGCCTTGGAAAATGTGCCAAAACCACCGAGAAAATACCACAGAAACTTTCCTCGATTTCTATGCAAGAAAACCAGTCGTACAAATCGTATGTAATCTGTACAATATGGACTATTCACCCAGCTATACTTTCCCTCGATTTCTGTGCCTCTTTTCTATTGTACGAAACCCAAAAATCTGTACAGTACAACATCTATTCTAAACTATACTCGACCTTGATTTCTATGCTAGCTTTTAATGTTATACGAACTGATCAATACATATAGTACGACCTACAATAATTGTTGTACCTTATGCCTCAAAATGAGTGCTATTTTTCAGCCTTAAAAAACATGCCCTAGCTCTGCAAAAATGGCCTCTTTGTCAAACTCGAATTTTAGCTCTCTTGCTCTCTCAAAAATGCTTCATCTACCTAAGAATGGGTGCGCCCTCCTACCCTAGTCAACCTCATGAGGGAATGTCAAGAGTCATCTCATCTAACGACTGAGATTAGACAAGATCAATGGTGGAGATAAAATCACTTTATTCACCCACTTTCCCTAAGTCTCAAAAAGTCACCTTTTAATTTGTCTCTCACAAATTAAATGACTAGGGTCAACATTAGGCACTTTCTCACCCCTTAGGTGCCTAGGTGTGAGAAACACTTGCCTAGGTACTTTTTAATTATTTTTAACACTCCTTCTTACCGAGGAAAGTGTTACTCACCACTCCAAGCTTGTCCCTGAAAAATACAAACTTGCCTTTGCCCAATGCCTTGGTGAGTATGTCTGCAACCTGCTCATCTGTAGATATGTACTGTAGCTCCACTGCTCCTCTCTAAACATAGTCATGGATGAAGTGATAAAGAATATCGATATGCTTAGACCTGTCATGAAATAATGGATTCTCCAAGAGTTTAATGCAACTTTGATTATCACAGTAAATCATGCTAGGCTTCAACTGCACACCAAACAATCTCACCAACAACTTGCGAAGCCAAAGGGCCTCACAACTAGCCTGACTAGCAGCCATATACTCAGCCTATGCAAAACTCAATGCCACTGAAATTTTCTTCTGACTGAACCAAGACACAACTGCTGAGCCCAATCTTGCCTAATATAAATTTGTATAACCAACCAGATGAACTCCATCTTCTCTTTGATTTTTCCAGACCATAATCTACCATATCATAAAGATACCTAAGCACATGTTTTGCTTCCACCCAGTGCACTCTCCTAGGATCCACCATGAAATGACTGAGAGTGTTGATAGAAAAACAAATATCTGGCCTAGTATTGACCAAATACATCAAAGAACCGATCAACTGATGATATAAAGTGGAATCCACCAACTATGACTCAGAAACATGAAGCTTCTTCCAGTTGGTAATCATGCGAGTGGTCATGGGCCTACAATCCTCCATATGAAATATCCTCATAATATCACACACATACTTCCCCTTTCCTAGGAAGATGTTTCCAGGCTCCTGCCAAACCTCCAATCCCAAAAATTAGTGCATCAGTCCAATATCAGTCATCTCAAACTCTGAAACAAGGCTCTCCTTGCAGCTAGTCATGAGTCTCTCTGCCCCTGTAATGAAAATATCATCCACATATATCAAGAGAATGAGAGGATCCTCTCTAACCATAATGTAGTATAGGTTGGGATCCACCTCACTCTTCTCAAATCCCAACTGTTGCAAATATGTAGCAATCCTCGAATACCAAGCTCCGAGAGCTTGTTTCATCCCATACAATGCCTTCTTTAGTATACACACATGAAAATCTCTCCCATACACCTCAAATCAGAATGGATGCTCAATATACACCTCCTCCTATATAATACCATTCATAAATGTGGTCTTCACATCCATCTGGTGGATCTTCCAACCCATCTTTGCTGCAATGGAAATCACCGACCCGATCGAGGTATATCTAGAAACCAGTGCAAAGGTCTCATCATAATCAACTCCCTCAACATGTGAGAACCCCCGATCCATAAAGAGAGCTTTGTACTTCTCAATGATGCCATATGTAACATGCTTGAGTTTATAGAGCCACCTGGAAGTCACCATTGACTTCCCCTCAGGTCTAGGAACAACTTCCGAAACATCATTCTTCATGATGGAATTGTACTCTTCCATCATGGAACCTCTCCAACCCTGTCTACCAGTAGCCTCCTAAAAAGTGGAAGGATCGGACTCCCAAATACTACTCACCATTGCGATGTAGCTGCAAAACCTCTCTGGAGGTTTACTCTCCCTCACAACTTGCCTGGGATTCCCCACTAAACCCTGTGCCTCCCTCAATGTATCCTGAAGCCAATTGGGCTTCCTCCTCTCTGAAGTAGTGTCCTGTGGAGGGGACTCTCTCTGCTCAACCCCATCTCCCGAATACTGTGATCCTGAAGTAGACTCTGGAGTACTCGATCCTGAAACCTGTGGACTAGTAACCTGTGATCCTGACCTCTGTGGCCCTGTCACCTGTGGACCAGTCGTCACTGAAACTGGTGGCCTCGAACTCTGTGTCAATGAAGTCTACTGCAGACTCACCTGAATCTAAGGTGATGAATTCTCACCCCTCTCTGTCCCTCATGACTTCCTAAAGGCTCCGTCCTCCTCAAATATTACATCCCTCCTCAAAACTATCTTCGTCAAGGAAGGAATGTATATAGAGAAAGCCTTTGAAGTCTCACTATACCCAACAAATATCCCTCTCTTTGTTGTGGGTTATAGCTTTGTCCTCTTCTCAGAAGGGACATGTGAATATGTGATGCACCCAAAAATCCAAAACTGCCCCACCTCAGGCTTCTTCCCAGAAAAATCCTAATCAGGAGTCATACTCCCCACTGCCTTGTGTGGAATCCTGTTATGCAGATAAACTGCAGTGTATCATGCCTCAACACAAATAAATAGTGGCAACCCCTGATCATGAGCATGGCTCTGGTAGCCCCAACTATGTCCCCTTTCTTCCTCTCATCAACCTCATTCTGTTGTGGGTTGTAAGGAAAAATCAACTTTCTCCCGATGCCCTCTCCTACACAAAAGTCCATAAAATCGTTGGAGGTATACTCACACCCATTTTCTATCCTTAGAACTCTGATTTTCTTCCTAGTCTGGTTCTCCACAAGAGATTTGAACTCTTGGAACTGACTGAAGACCTGTCCTTTGGTCTTCATGAAGAAAATCCAAGACTTTCGTGAGAAGTCATCAATGAATATAACATAGTATAAAAAACTAGTCAATGATTCCGAATACATTGGGCCACATACATATGAATGGATAAGATGAAGGATACCTACTGCTCTACAGTCACTGCTAGGAAAATAGTTCTTGGTGTACTTTCCGAAAGCACACCCCTTGTACAAATCCTGGTGCTTTGTACTGAAATATGGAACTCCAGTCACAATCTTCCTCAGTAACCTCAAAGCCCCATGGTGCAAATGTGCCATCCTACTGTGCCATAGATCACATAGATCATTGCTGTTGGTATAATGAAATAATTCTCTCGCTGGATGGAACATAAGCTTGTACAACTTCTCATGTCTAGTCCCAATTGCTTTGGCCGAAGTGATAATGGACGCCTTGGGGAAAAGGATCAACACCTCATGGCCCATCTCCTCAATAGTATAAATTGAAACTAAGTTCTTCTTCAAGCCCGTAACATATAGGACCTCTCTCAACAACATAGGAGGAAAAGACTCCCTCTGAAATGATATAGTCCCACAACCAACTACCTTGACCACCTGGTCATATCCAAGCACCACCTCAACATCACCAATCTGAGTAATATATGTCAAGTGCTCATGAACCCATGTCATATGGCGAGAGACACCAATCTCAATATACCATATATCAGAATGAGTGGTCCTCGTGGAAGGACACACAACTAAGGAAAACTCCTTATCAAAGTTGGCAGAAAAATCCTCCACCACTGCTGAAGCTGTTGTTTATTTATTCTTCTTTCTCAGACACTAACCTACATAGTGCCCAAAATTGTGGCATGCAAAGCACTTGACTTTGCTCATGTCCTTCTTCCATTAACCCTTTGGTTTGTTTCCTCCCTTAGGACCCTTTTTGAATTTATTTTTTTTGTTGGCAGCAAGAGCCACATTCTCCTGATCATGACCTGTAGATGAACTGCCATGTACATAACCTCTCCGGGTCTCCTCCTGAACAAAGTCATCCCAAAGACGTTTCCAATTGGGAAGATTCTCCCTAGCCACAATTCCCTCAACAAAAACAATCCATTTTTTGGAAACTCCATTCAACGCTGTCCTCACAAGCTCACTGTCAACTATGGCCTCCCACACAAATCCGAGCTCATCTCTCACCTGTGTCAAACTGGTAGGATATGTGACCACATTTTCAGCCTTTTTCATTTTAATGCTCTTCAATTTTTCCCTCAAAACTATCTTCCGGTTTTCATTTGTACTCTGGTACAACTTCGTCAAAGACTCCCACATCTCATAGGCATTTGTATTCCCCATCAAGTGAGGAATCAAATGGTCCTTGATGGAATCAAGAATAATCCTTTTAGCCTTGATACTCTTCTTAGTGTATGCTGCAAGAAGAGTAGCATCAGTAGGTACAACCACATGATGTGTGGCAGAATTCTCAACAATGCCCCACAACTCATTTTCTTGCAATGACAAGATCATCCTATCTTTCCAAGCACCAAAGTTTGTTTCCCCATCAAGTCTATCCTCAACCCTCAAACCTATAGCCATTGACCCCATTCTGCTGAAAATGAAAAATTCAAATTTTTGTCCAGTGAAGTGACTACTGTCCCAATTTTATGACTTGCTGAAATATCTCTGCTTCTCTTTAACTCAACTCTGATACCATGTAAAATTTCAGACCCCACCTAGTTTCAAGTCTCCCTGATTTTTTAGCCAATGTTTAATGCCCAAACCCAATTTTATGACAACCAATTAAACTCAGCATAAAATAAATTTTTCCGAACCAAAACACGAGGATTTTGAACATTATTTAACACAGAAATAAAAACATATCAACAACACATATAACTAAGAAAATTAACACAATGATTTTTGGTCTAACAACGACCTTAGAAAAACCCACAAGGGGAAATCGAGTGAGAGAGGGAGTTTTTATAATTTCAGAGCTTCAGAGAAAGGCTTTTACAACATATTCATCTTCAGAAATTTAATGACAAACTTATCTCGAAAACCATGCCAAGTCTTCAGACAAAAATTGATCCAAACTCCTCTAAATTTGTGCCAGAATTTCTTGCACACATGTACAAGTCTGCTCCTTGTTTTCTATGCCTCCTTCTTTCTGTACGACTACCTCAAAATCTGTGCTAACTGATACAAATCAAATATGAGCATTAAATGTTGTACGACCTCCTTGGAAAATGTGCCAAAACCACCCAGAAAATACCACAAAAACTTTCCTTGATTTATTTGCAAGAAAACTAATCGTACGGACCATACAAAATCCGTACAGTATAGACTATTCACCTAGCTGTACTTTCCCTCGATTTTCATGCCTCTTTTTTGTTTTATGGAACCCAAAAATTCGTATAGTACAACCTCTATTATGAATTGTACTCTACCTCAATTTTTGTGCCAACTTTTAATGTTGTACAACCTGCTCAATATGTACAATACAACCTACAATAAATGCTGTACCTTCTACCTCAAAATGCATGCTAGTTTTCAGCCTCGAAAAGCATGCCCTAGCTCTGCAAAAATGGCCTCTTTCTCAAACTCGAATTTCGGCTCTCTTGCTCTCTCAAAAATGTTTCATCTACCCAAGAATGGGTGTGCCCTCCTACCCTAGTCGACCTCATGATGGAATCTCAAGAGTCATCTCATCTAATGGTTGAGATTAGACGAGATCAACGGTGGAGATAAAATCACTTTATTCACCCAATTTCCCTAAGTCTCAAAAAGTCACCTTTTAATTTGTCTCTCACAAATTAAATGGCTAAGGTCCACATTAGGCACTTTCTCACCCCTTAGGTGCCTAGGTGATGAGAAAGACTTGCCTAGATACTTTTTAATTATTTTTAACAGGTACAATGTCAAGAGAGGATCTTTTCCAAGTTTTTTAGAGATATCTTGAATATTATGCATCTTTTCCTCTTTTTCACACTACATGTTATCTACCCTCTCTCTATCTCCCACTGCTTCTCTACCATGCCCATTCATGCATGTCTTTGTCTGTCCCCTACACCCTATTTTCTTGTCTTCTCCTCCAGGATTTCATGGGTCATTCCAGAAGTTTCCTAAAGGTAATTTTCCCATCCATCCTTAACTTCCAAAAGAACTATTCCAACTACTATCTTGACTGATAATCAATTTTCAGGGCTTGAGATAGTCCAAGTCTGCTCCATTTTAATTAGGTAGAGTACTACTTGGAAGAGTCAATTAAATCAACAATTACCTCTCTCTTGCACCACTCATCTCATGACATCGTAACCCATGAAGGCTATCCCTTCGAAAATAGTTTGATATTTCTCTATTTCATTTATAATAAATTATATATAGTACAATATAAATCAAGGTTCATTGTCTTTCCTTGATCTCATAACAAATTTTCTTATCGTTTGTCATAATAATATTTACATTTACAGACTGGGGGGAAACAAGGGTGTTACAATTAGGTTTTAGATGGTTATTTTTTGGTGTTTATCTTCTTAAATAAGGCCCACTAGGTAATTTGTGCGTGGTTATTAAATGTAAAAAAAGCATCCTTATTGAATAAGTCCTGCTAGGTTATTGGTACTTGTTAATCAATGTGGCCTAGTCATTAATGTAGGCTCCACTAGTGGTTAGGCTTTGAGGTAGATAGAAACTATTTTTAGAGGTAGAAAGTTATGTAATATTGTTTTAACGGATATCATTGTATTATATATCTACTCATTTATATGTTACCCCCTAGTACATGAAGATTGATCACCTTTTGGAATATCAATAAAGGGTTACTTATTCTACAAGTTCAATGCTTTCTTTGTGTCATTTATTATCTATAGTTTGAATATCCTCATACATTTATCTTAATTTTCATACCCTTTGTTATAGTTTCAAATTCCACCTCTAAATATTTTATGCTCTTATTGGCCTTATCCCTCTCCTCCTTACATACAACTATTCCTCGTACCTCCTTGAGACCTTCTAAAAAACCATTTTTTGAAGGATGTACATGCCCTAACTGTTATGCTACCCACGTACATGTGGAATGCTTAAGGGAAACCCACGTACATGCTAATAAATGTTAAAAAAAATATAATTGTTTCCAAATTATTGATGAGTTATGGGATTGGTTAGTTGTCTAACTCATTTTTCCCATACTCAACTATCTCTAATTGATTGAAGACCGGATAAAAGGAACATTTGCCTCATGGATAAAGGTAATGATACTTGGTACATTCAAGAAACCACTTATCTGGATATTCCCACTGAATCTGTAAGCCCATTTTATCCATATTATTGTTGTTTCTTGAGTTGGAAACCCTTGTTTCAAGTTTCCCTCTAATCACCAACCTTTTCTTGCCAAGAGTGTCTCCCTTTACATGATCCAGATTATTTTGAGAACGATATGAAGGTAGAAATATAACATATATTTAACAAGGAAATACAATGAGATATGACATGGAACACAATAATACAGTGAAAATCAAATTCTAATAATGACTATATGAAAATACAAAAGACTGTAAAATGCAAAAACACACAAGCTAACTAGAATGGTGGTAGCTTATCTCTGAGAAGAGATGTGTTGGTTATGCTCATTCGTCAGAATCTGATTAAAATAAGGCTCCAAAGGAATTTTTAACATAAAAAATATTTGATAAAACCATAAACATCCAAAACCCTAACCACGAGAGATGAAACACCAAAAGGTTTGTGGGTCCTGATGGGGGTAGTTGATACACCAAATTTGCGAGGGTGTAACTTTTGAATATGATCTTCATTCTGGGAATTCAATACCTTAATGGAAAGGTTTATATAATTATTACACATTCCATTTGGTCCAAACCATTCCTTTAGGTATCGTTTGGGTGTTTTCATGCCCATAAAATTTTGTTTAAGTCCTCAAAATGGCCTCAAAATTTTAGGACCTGAAAAAGTGTAGAAAAATTGTCAAAATGGAAAATTGTGCTTTGAGACAGTGAAATAGGTGGATGACCATCAATTTAAACCTAGATAATTCCTCCCCCATTAGGAATCAATTTTCTCCATTGCATCAAGTTCCTCCATCAGATGGGGAAACTTCTATTGAATCTGACTCTTGGTGAGTCACTTTCCCTGATGAAGAAACTACCCTTCTTTGACGACACAGTAGAGTTGGATGGTTTGCTGGAAGGTGTCCTTTGTCTGGGTGTCCATTATCCAATAAAATATTTCATGTTTGATTCAATCATAATTGATTTCTCTAGATCCCAAATTCTTGGTCATGTTCAAAGTGTCTAGGAGAGGTGGAAAATATGGTTGAAGCAGTTCCACATTAAATACTAGGTGCTTGCCAAGGAAATGAGGAATACTTAATTCAAAAGAATTCTTACCCACCACCTTGGTGATGGTGTAAGGAACGTATCATAGTGGGTGTAGTTTCTGATGGGGTACTATGAGGCGCTCTTTCTGTAAGTACAACGACACCTTATCTCCCACTTGAAACTTGTCTGGTACTCTATGTTAATAATGGAACTACTTGTACTTGGCATTGGATTTCTACACAATATCATGAAATTGTTGTTGGATGTGCTGGATGCACTCAAAAAATTTGGTTTCCTGATCAACCTTGGTCTGAGCATGGGAGGAATCTTCCTATGCAACTGCAATGGGTAGAGCTATGTCAATGGGGGCCAACGATTGGAACCCCAAGCACACCTGAAAAGGGTTGTGGCCAATAGAGTTGTGGAGGGTTTTGTTGTAGATATGTTGAACATAAGGAACAATTTCATGCCATGTGTGTGGATGTTGATAATTGGACATCCTCAGGATATGGACAATCATCTTGTTTACTACCTCTATTTTTTCATCAGTCTGTGGGTGGAAGGAAGTTGACTTGGTTAGCTTGTTGTCCATCATCAACCATAGGCTAGATCAAAAAGTGCTCAGGAAACTACTGTCTTGATTGGAGATAATAGTTCATGGAAACCCAAAATGAACCCAAATGTGTGTAAATAAGAGCTTGGCATTGGCCTTGGTTGTGATTCTCTTCTTACAAGGTGTCAAAACTTCCATCTTAGAGAATCAATCAACGAACACAAAGACGTAATCATTCCCATGCTTGGTTGAAGGTAGAACATAGATGTAGTCCAAGGAGATGGAATCCTAAGTCTTATTTGGAGTAGGAAGAAGGATATATAGCCCCTGTTTCTTGATGGAAGGCTTGGAAATGGCACAAGAAGTGTAGGATGTGATGTACTTGCAAACATATTTTTGAAAATTTAGCCAATAAAAATGATTTTGAGGTACTGTTATTGTTTTCTCTACACCAAAATGCCATGTTGTAATGATATTACAAGATCATATTTGAATGCTCGATTGAATGAAAACATATATGACTCAGATGCCATAGAAATCCATCCTAGAGATGAAAGTCTACAACTATTTTTCCTGCACTCAATGTCAGATAGGTAGTAGAAAAGTTAGAGTCATTATTGTATAATTTTTTCCATCTAGATGTCTCATGTCCACAGGAGTTGAGAATTGTGGTTAGTGCTGCCACTGAGAGTCGACTGAGGATATATCTAACATGGTTTGTGCTACCCTTGCTGTACTTTATATTCAAGTGGAATTGTTGCAGGTACATGGACCACTTCTGATGGTGGCCATTCTGTAACTTTCCTTGTGTCTGTATGAATTGCATAGGCTTGTGATAAATGTGTATGATCGTTTCCTTCCCTAAAATGTAATACTTCCACTGTCGACATGCCTACACAATGGAGTACATATCTTTATTGAGGCCCAAGAATATGCAAAGCTTGATTATTGTCTTCAGGGCCAACCAATCACATATGAATTGGATCTTGTATGGATCCACATGTACAACCTGCTCAGCCATGATGTATCCAAAATATTGGATTCTTTACATGTCGAAGGAACATTTCTCATAATTGGAATATAATTTGTGCTGTCGTAGGGTGCCCAAGACTGCTAAATATGCTCCAAATGTTCCTCCCAAGTTTTTCTAAAGATGAGGATGTCATCCAAATATACAACCACAAAGTAGTTTGTGAATGGTTTAAATATATCATCCATCATCCACATGAGTGTGGTCGGGAAATCAATCAAGATGAAAGGCATGACCAACCACTCAAACAAACCTTCTTTATACTTGAAGGTCATCTTCCACACATCAATTTTCTCTATCAACCCCTGGTGATAGGTCAAATTCATATCAATCTTACTAAAAAACTTGGCTCCCTTGAGTTGATCGAGAAGATCATCAATTTGAGGAATTGGGTACCAGTTCTTGACTGTGATATTGTTCAAGGTTTTGTAATCAATAAAATTCGCCATGTCACATCCTTATTCTGTACCAAAACAATTGGGATCCCACAAGGTGAGGATCTTGGTCTGATATGGCCCTTCATAATTAGCTCTTGGATTTGGAATTTGGTTCTTCATTCTCTATAATAGAATTCCTATACACAGGGCCATTAATAAGAGGAGTACTCGGTATCATATCAATTGGTTACTTTACTAACCATGCATAGGCACCTCAGTAGGTGAGGTGAATATTCTCTTTATTCCTCTCTTATCTTGTCCACCTATCACTCCTGTGCAGAGAGGCCCCGTGTAGAGGTTTTGATAGTTGTAGTGACCTTCCATTCACCTTTAAATCAAACCATAAAAAGGAAAAACTACCTGGTCTGAGAGACCACCTTTCTACACTTCTTTGCGGAGATCAAAGAGACTGCAACCTTTGGGACTACCTTTGATACCCTGTAGAGTTGGTCTCCCAAAGTAATAATGACACTATAGGGCCTAGATCCATAAAAACCATGAAACTTGCACATATATGGTTGTCCTAACAAAACATCACAAACTTCAAGGGAGGAAACATCATCTTTTAAGGGATTGATGTCGTAGTGCAGGTGAAATTATTGGCTGATGTGGATGTCCCACCCCTGGCTGAGCCAACCGATGGTGTATGGATGAGAATGCAATGTCGTTGTGAGGTTCAACCTCTTCAAAACCTCTACTGAGATCAGGTTATTTTGGATACTACTGTCAATAATGAAATGGAGTGGGGTCCCCTTCACCCACAACTGTGAATGGAAGAGACACTCCCCTTCTTCAAGATACTCTGGTTCATCTGGCTAGAATTTTGTGGTAGCAATGGTGACACTGGGTTTTGTGTCAATGATCAACTTTCCCTTTTTTGGTTTCGAATTATATTAGGAGTCAAAATTTGACCCCGGGGATTTTGTCTCAACCAACAATGAATGTTTGGAGCGACATTCATCCGTATTGTGCCAAGGGATTTTGTGGAACTCACATCACTTTCCAGTGTCCTTCAACTTCCCATTACCCTTCCTTGCTGGTGGCTTGGGTTGGTTATTTTGGGGCTGGAGATCCTTGCTTTGTCATTTGGAATGGGAGTTAGGGCCACCCTTACCATACTTTGGTTGTTGCATATTTGCAGATTTGAACTCCCACTTGTTCTGCTGCTTAACATTTTGCTCGATTTTGACAACATACTGATAATTGGTTCCCATTGATGAGATGTCTAGAAACTCCATTTTGGTTTGGATGTAACTTTGTATAGCCCCATAGTATTTTAGGACTAGATTTCACTTGGATTCTTTGATACCTAGCTTGGTGTGCAAGGTATGGAAGGTATTTGTGAACTTCAACATCGTTTGACCCCTCTCTTGGTGCAGTGTGGTCCATCTTGTGTACCAATCATAATAATTTGCTGCATGGTGATATTGTTCCTTGAGGGAATCGACAAAAGCTTCCCAAATGGATCTTGGCCCAAAAAATGTAGACTCTTACTCAACATGTTTCTCATAGTAAGTCTCCCACCAATATTTGACATGGGGAAGGGACTTAAAATAAAGGAATATCATTGACATCTATCTAGCCTTAAAATAAAGGAATATCAAAGTTAACTTGTACCTTGAATGGTGTTTCACCTCCAAAGTGACTGCTGGTTGAAGGTGATTCCATTGTTGTTCGAAGCCGTCAGAGGATATGGGTGAAATTATCCATCATATCATTCCTATGTCATCCAAGGGATTACTCGAGTAGCAGTTTGAAAGGATATCACGCCCCATCATCGCTCTTTTATTACACAATGGGAGGTTTCTTGGGAATACGATAGAAAATTTCTTCAAGAGAAACAAGCTCGAGACCCAACTTTGTATACCGTGACCTTTTCGAGGACATGCACTAAGAACGATAAGGAGCAGAATGCTATGATACCATTGATCCAGATTATTTTGAGAATGATATGAAGGCATAGATATAATAGATATATAAAAAGGAAATACACAGATATATGGCATGGAACACAGTAATACGATGAAACTCAGATTCTATTAATGATTATCTAAAAATATAAAAGACTCTAAAATGCAAAAGCACACAAGCTAGCTAGAATGGTGGTAGCTTATTGATCTGGATTTTATGAGTAGAATGAAATGACTACAGATTATTTCCTGATGCTTAACACAAAATAACATAGATACAATAAAACTGGTTTTCTATTCAATAAGGAAATAAGCTGAAACTGTAAAATGCAGTGGAAAACAAGCTTGCTGGAATGGTGGCGACTTATCTCTGACAAGAGATGTGACGACTGTGCTCATTTGCAAGAAGATAATTATAATGAGGCTCTCAAGGCCTTTCTACAATAAACAGGAGTTTCAAAAATCCTAAACATCCAAAAACCTAACCCTAGGAGATGAAGCGCCAAAAGTCATGTGGGCCCCGTTTGGGTAAGTCAATACATCAACTTCCCGAGGTCGTAACGTTTGCATACGATCTCCATTTTAGGCGTATGATAGCCCATTCGAAAGATATATCCGAGGAATACAACAGTTGCAACTGCAACATACCCCAAAAAATGTCGTTTAGGGCCTCAAAACAACTCTGGAAGTTTAGGACTTGAAAAACTGCTAAAAATAGTAAATTATTAAAATTGCTAGAAAGCTGTTTTGAGCCAGCTGCAAAAGGTGGGTGGCCACCGATATCCACCTGGATTAGTGGCCAAAAATATCCACCTATATCAATCCTCCATCCTTAGGAATCAATGGTATCCATTGCATTGAGTTCCCCCATCAGATGAGGAAATTTCTTTTGAATTTGGCCCCGGGTGAGCCACTTGCCTTGGTGTAGGAGCTGTCTTGCTTTGACGACTCGATAAAGATGGATCCTTTGTTGTCAAGTGCCCTTGATTTTAATTTCCACAATATGATCATTGGATTCCTATTGTATGTAGTCAGGTTTTAGCTCTGTTGCTGTCAGTTGTTCTGCTACGTCTGAGGTGTCCAATAATGGTGAGAAATAAGGCCGAAGGAGGTCCACATTGAACACTGGGTGCAGGCCAAGGAAAGGAGGAATGTTGAGTGCAAAAGAATTATCCCCCATAGCCTTGGTGATGGTGTATGACCGATAATAGAGTGGTAAAAGCTTCCGATGGGGTCCTATAAGGTGTTCTTTCTACAAGTTAAACCAAACTTTGTAGCCCACCTGAAACTTATGTGGAACCCGATGTTGATCATAACGCTACTTGTACTTGTCATTGGAATTTTGTAGGACATCCTGAACCTGTTGGCAGATGTGCTGGATCCTTTCAATGAACCGGGTGGATTTTTCAGCCTCAGTTGGAGCAGGAGAGGAGTTAGTCGAGGTGACCGCAAGGGGAAGTGCAACATCTATGGGACCCAATGGTTGGAATCCCAACCCCACCTGAAAGGAGTTGTGGCCGGTTGAGCTATGCAGGGCTTGGTTGTAGCTATACTAGACATAGGGAAGACTCTCATCCCATGTGCGAGGGTGCTTGGAATTATACATGTGTAGGATATGCACGATCATTCGATTTACGACCTAGGTTTGGCTATTTGTCTGGGCTGGAAGGCCATGGATTTAGTGAGCTTGGTGTCCAACAATGACTAGAGGCTCGACCAAAATGTGCTGAGAAATCGATTGTCCCAATATGAGAAAATGGCTTGTGGGATTCCAAAATGTACCCAGACTCATTCAAAGAAGAGCTTGGCAGTGGCTTCTACTGTGATTCTCTTCTTGCAAGCAACTAGAATCACCATCTTAGAAAAGCGATCGACAACCACAAAAACACAGTCATTTCCCCGCTTAGTGGATGGGAGGCCTAACATGTAGTCCATTGAGATGGATTCCCATGTTCTGTCAGTAGTAGGAATAGGGGTGTATAGGCCCTTTTTCTTAGTGGTTGGTTTGGCAATAGTGCATGAAATGCAATACCTGATATACTTGCTGATCTCCTATCGAAGTTTCGGCCAATAGAAATGTTTTTGTAGCATCGCCACTATCTTTTCGACGCCGAAGTGTCCTGCCACCCAGCTATAGTGGGCTTCCCAGATTAGCTTTTCTCGCTCACTTGATGGAACACATATATGGCCTAGCCGACACAACAACCCATCCTGAAGATGGAAATTATCGACAACTGCCTTTGCACCCAACATTTGGTAGGTGGTGGTGAAGTCTGGGTCTGTCTCATAGAGTTGGGGCCATCCAGAGG
>JZKD02S1750684.1:42849-97458 GCA_000966675.3 Picea glauca
TACTTTCATAGGATAAGGTTTAATAGTGGAGGTCGATGTAACTACTTATTTATCCTATGTTCATTTGTCCACTAGACTTAATCAACCCGTTCCTTCGTTCGGAACGTCCTTTCCTTACTTTGTTACTATTGCAATCTCAAGACCTAATATACCTGAGTCGGGATATTGGAAAGGTTATTTGTGACTGTTGTTTCTTTTATGGATTTTATAGTGGTGTGTTCTACAATCCTAGATTGCTTAGGAAGGTGTGTAGGTGACCTAGAGCTGACAAATGAAACTGGTTGATCAAATGCCTCGTCAATAAAGGATAATTCAAGGTCTTCCTCCTAAATAAGTAGAAGTGAATCCTCCACCATATCCCCTCAGGCATTGACTTGATCAAACCAAAACTTTTGTACTAGCCATTTTGGTCAAGATCGTAGACATAGAACAAATAGAAACTAACGCTTCTTCTCCATAGGTTGTGAGCATATCAGATCTTGGATTCAGAGACTTCACTAAGTCATTCAATCAACCATTAATTGGAATGGATACTCAATTTGTTTCTCATCTTTTGGCTTTTGGGTCAGACTTCACTGAAAATTTCCCTCTTCGGTGGGCCATAATGGAAGTAACTTCAGAAGTGTCTAGGTCAGGGATCCGCAAAACTCACACATTGACAATCATCACTATAGAAATCCTTCCTCCTAGTGTATCTAACTAAACAAGTAATGTAGTTCAATCCACAATAGTCACGTCAGTTAGTAGCTCTACTTCATTGATTATAAGTTCTACTAAACATTTAGGTGTGTCCATGTAATTACCTTGGATAACTAACACTTTTTAATTTGGTATGCTATCAATGAGCATATATAACATATTAGATGGTTCTTAGTCAATGTCCCTAGTTACTAACGATGGTACGGGGAGTTCTTCGGCCCCGTACCAAGATTTTCCTTGGGGAGAAGGTCATATTTATCCTTTGTTCCCCTCTATCAGGAGTAGGTCATTCCCTTCTTCCATCCTTAATCCCTTTGTGGGATGGGGTGGTTAGATGGGTAGTGAGTTTCAATCTATTGGCATGGCATCTACTTTGACTCCATTCACATTATATGGTGGATTCAGAAGAAATAATTTTACTACATATATGGTGTTGGTAGTGGGAAACCCCTTCCAATTCCAGTTGAATCCCATGCAAGGGTTATTATCTTTACAATGGATGTAGTCAAGGTGCAACCCCTTTCTCGGTCAGAATAACCCCATGCAAGGAATTTTTCCTTTGAAAGGGGTGTCATCAAGGGGAAAACTTGTTTTTTCGTTTGGGAACCATATGGGTGGAGGTTTTCCTCTGTTTAAACATGACCAACAAGGTTTCATCCAAATATCTAGCCCATCCACACGATCTTCCTAACATCCTGGTGCTAGTACAAATATAAGTTAGTGTTTTCTAAATGGTCGTTAACTCAGAGCTTCCAACATCCCTAGCTAGAATTCTCGGTCCCGATCGAGGTTATTTTTCCTGGAAACGTTAAACTTGCAAGACTTGTTGAATATCAAGAATGACCTAGTTTTTCATGATCTGAATTGGCAATTGGTTCCCACCAAATTTCCATGTGACATTCCTAAGTTCAAAGGAAATCACGGTGAAGATCCCGACGACCACGTAACAATATTTCATCTATGGTATTCATTGAATTCATTAAACAATTATTCAATCAGGATCTTCCTTTTCCCGTGCAATTTTATGGGAGTTGCAACAATTTGGTACATCAAACTTGAAGGTGGAGTATTTCACACTTTAAATGATTTGTCATTGTTTTTTCTGAACCATTTTCAGCTACCTGTCTGGTATGATGTCGGCACCAATATCCTATCTACAACGAAACAGGACAAGACCACTCATATATAGGAGTGGTGGAGATGGAAGAGGTTGATTAAATCCAAAGTTCCTCCACAATTCTTGTTGGAGTGGTTCCTAAAGTATTTTTTTTGGTCATCTATAAATATGTATCCACATCATGAGTCTTTTTTGAGTAACAAGCGATCTTTAGGGCCCAACTGTCAAATTTGATTTGTTCACAGTTTGGGATCCTTTACAAAATTATACTAGATGCACCAAAAACCGTCCTGGAAAAATGAAATCAACACCTCATGTCAATCGAATCATTGGAACCATTAAAAACATTATCGTAGATCTAGTCGCAAACCAGATGCAATAGATGCTATTCATTTGTTTTTTTCTGGTCCAGCAAATGCTTTGACCGTCCACACCATCCAATCGTCGGATGGCCATGTTGTACATTTGACAACCCCAAAGGGTACCCAACAACCCAGAGGGAAAAATAAAAATGGAAAGTATAAGAAAGGAGACGAGGGTAATAAAAATGAGAAATCTGATGCTAAATATGGAGGGGAAAAGAAGGAGGTCAAGAAAGTGAAATTCCCATGCAAGATTTGTGGGGATGATCACATTTCTCATCAATGCCCGCAGACATAAGAATCCAATCACCTACTACAACTGCAAGAACAACAACAATATCTTGTTGTACTAAAAAATCCATTCCCACAAGGGAAAAATATGTTGGATTGATTTTCCACTGCAAATCCAAAAAGGTGATGCAGGAGCATCACTCCACCTTAGCGAATGTGCCAGCACACCAGTGATCCAAATGGATATCGGTGGCCACCCACCTTTTCCAATTGGCTGAAAACAATTTTCTGGCAATTTTGACAATTTACTATTTTTAGCAGTTTTCATTTTCGGGGCCATTTTGAGGGCCTAAATGAAGGTTTTTTGGGATTGTCCCGAATAAATGGTATCCTACAACATTATTGAGGCCAAAAAAATGGATCTCCACAATGATACCTTTCCAATGGGCTATCACACGCCTAAAATGAAGATCGTATGCAAAAGTTACGACCCCAGGAAGTTATTGTACTAACCTACCCAAACGGGGCCCACATGACTTTTGGCGCTTCATCTCCTAGGGTTAGGTTTTTTGGATTTCTAGGGTTTTTGGAATTCTTGTTTATTGTAAAATTCCTTCAGAGCCTAATTTTAATGATCTTCTTGTGATTGAGTGCAGCCTTCACATCTCTTCTCAAAGATAAGCTGCCACCATTCCAGCAACTTGTTTCCACTGTATTTTACAGTTTCAACTTATTTCATTATTGAATAGAAAGCTAATTTTACTATATCTATGTTATTTTTTGTTAAGAATATGTTAATAATCTGTATTCATTTCATTCTACTCATAAAATCCATATCAGTGGTATCAGAGCGGTCTTCTCCTTGTCGAGTTAATGCATATCCCCAATGAGGTTAGAGTACAAAGAGTTGGGTCTTGAGCTTGTTTCTCTCGAGAAAAAATCTCTCGCACGCCCAAGAAACCTCTCATGGTAGGAGAAAAGAAATATGACATGACATGAGATCCTTTAAACTATTGATTGAGGAATCCCTCATGCAACGAAGGAGCGAGATGATCGATAATTTCGCGCAAATCCTTCGGTGACTACCAATATGTGACACATCTTCTTCGAGTGGAGGTGCCACCCCCTTCAAGGTACAAATAAACTTCGATATTCCTATATTTGAAGGTCATATAGATGCAAATGTTTTATACAAGTGGTTGAATCTGGTAGAAGGGTATTTTTCTATCCACAACTTCTCGAATAGAGAAAAGATTACTTTTGCTCTCTTCAAAGCCATCCCCCATGTCAAAGATTGGTGGGAAACATTCTGTGAGAAAAAGGAAATAGAGGAACCCTCATTATTTACAGTCACAACCACCTGGGATTCCTTCATGGATGCTATTAAGGAAAAATACTACCCTGTCGAAAGTTATGATGACTTATATACCAAATGGACCACACTGCGGCAAGAAAGAGACCAAGCAGTGCCAGATTTCACAAATATCTTCCATACCTTGCACACCAAGCTGGGTATCAAAGATTTAGATCAACATCTAGTGCTCAAGTATCACGGTGCTCTGCATAGATACATCCAGATTGAAATTGAATTTCTAGACATCTCATCCTTGGGCATGACCTACCGATATGCCGTCAAAATCGACCAGAAGCTCAAACAAGAGACACGGCAATTTGGGCCTGGGAACCCCTCACAACAAAATTCAGGAAAGGGCAGACCCAACCCACAGAACAAAGGACAAGGAAAATATGGATAGTATCAAGAAAACCAGTCTAAGCCGCAAGAAAAGAAGGACACTGGAAAGACAAATAAAGATACTGGGAAGTGGTGCGACTTCCATAAGAGCCCTTGGCATAACACTGCTGATTGTCGCTAAAAGCAGTCACTGGTGGCCAAAGTGAAAGCCTCTGAATCAGATGTGGATTTTGACTTTCAGCTAAAACCTAAAAGGGGAATATGGATCATTGACATGGAAACAAGTGCCACTATTGCTACCACCAAGCTCCAACCTAGTGAATGAGACGAGCCAGAAGAAGGAGAGTGCCTCTTCCATTCACAAATGTGGGTAAAAGGCACCCCACTGCACTTCATTGTTGATAGCGGTAGACATAATAAACTCATCTCTGCAGAGGTCATCAAGTGGCTGGCCCTTCCCACAATGCCTCACCCACAACCCTACACCATTGGATGGCTCCGCCAAGGAAGTGATCTTTGCATTAGCCAACAGTGTCGATTGTCATACAACATCAAGCCCTTCAAATATGAGGTATTGTGTGACGTTGTTCCTCTCGAAGTTTGTGATGTTCTTTTGGTCCAACCTTATTTATGGAAACATCATGCTGTATGTGAGTCTAGGCCTTGTAATGTTATTATTACTTTGAACAGGAAATTGTACAGGATACCTGAGGCAGTCTCACCTAGTGCTATTTCCTTGATCTTTGCTAAGTAATGTAGGAAGGTCATGTCTCAGACGAGGAAGTTTGTATTCTTTGTGATTCATTCTCAGAATAAGCAAAAGATCACAACCACATCCAGGGTCTCTATGACCAACCTCTCCACACAACAGACATAAGTAGATAAGGTCATGGAAGAATACTTGGATATCTTCTCCTCACCTATCGGGGTACATCTACACTGCTAGGTCAAGCACCCCATTGATATGACCCCCAATGCACCACTACCCAATGGGCCAGTCTATCGTCGCTCTTTGTTAGAGAATGAGGAGATCAAGCGACAAATCAAATAAATGCTCCATAAGGGACACATCCGTCCCAGCTCATCACCTCGTGGAAGCCCAATCATGCTGGTACAGAAGAAAGATGGAACCTGGTGACTATGCATTGATTACCAGGCTCTGAATAAAATCATAGTTAGAAACTGGTACCCGATTCCCCGAATCGACGACCTCCTTGATCAACTCATGGGGAATAAATACTTCAGTAAAATTGATCTGAAGTCTGGCTACCACCAGGTCCCAATAGAACATACATATGTGTGGAATATTGCCTTCAAGTCAAAGGAAGGGCTTTCTGAATGGTTGGTCATGTCCTTTGGTTTGAAAAATGCTCCAGCCACTTTCATGAGCATGATGGATGATATCCTGTGACCATTCAACAATAATTTTGTAGTGGTGTATATAGATGACATTCTCATTTATAGCAAGACTTGAGCCGAACACTTGCAGCATATTCAGCAGGTTCTGCACACTCTGCGGTAGCACAAGCTATACACCAACTTGTAAAAATACTCCTTTGGCATGGACAGGGTCCATTAGCTGGGCTACATCATTGATCAACATGGGGTACATGTGGATCCAGCCAAGATCCAAGTCATTCATGAATGGCTAGCACCAACCATACTCACTGAGCTTCTAATATTCTTGGGCCTTGCTAATTTCTACCACAGGTTTGTGTCGGGATTCTCCCATATTGCATGGGCCCTCAACCAAATCACGAGGGGTGGTGGTAAGGAAAAATTTGTGTGGGCCAGTCCCAACAACAAGAATTTGATGATTTGAAGCAACTCTTGTGCTCATCCTCTGTACTTTCACTACTAGACCTGCAACATCCCTTTGAGATTGAGATAGATGCTTCAGACTATGTTGTGGGCACCGTTCTCACTCAGCACGGCCACCCCATGGCCTATCATAGTGAGACACTATCTGATGTTGTCCGTAGGTACCCTACTTACGATAAATAAATCTACTCCCTTGTGCAAGCATGCCACCAGTGGATACATTACATTCTTGGGAAGGAGACAGTCATCCACACTAATCATAATCCATTGCATTTTATGCAGACACAAGGAAAATTGTAGAATGAACACCATCAAAAGTGGTCCACATACTTGCAGCAATTCCACCTCAACATCAAGTATAAAACATGAAGCACCAATCGCTTTGCTGATTGCCTCAACAGACCACTAGTCGCAGAACTCACCACAATGCTATACTCTTACGGCCATGAGACCTCTAGATGGCCCCAACTCTATGAGACAGATCCAGACTTCACCACCACCTACAAAATGTTGGGTGCAAACATAGTTGTCGATAATTTCTATCTTGAAGATGGGTTGCTGTGTCGTCTAGGACATATCTTTGTTCCATCAAGAAAGCGAGCGAAGATGATCTGGGAATCCCACTACAGTTGGGTGGAAGGACACTTCGGCATCGAAAAGATAGTGGTGATGCTACAGAAACATTTCTACTGGCCGAAACTCCAACAGGAGGTCAACAAGTATATCAGGTCATGCACTACCTGTGCTATTGACAAACCAACCACTAAGAACTAGGGCATGTACACCCATCTTCCTACTCTTGACAGGCCATGGGAATCCATCTCAATGGACTACATGTCGGGCCTCCCATCCACCAAGTGGGAAAATGACTGTGTTTTTGTGGTTGTTGCCCGCTTTTTAGGATGGCAATTCTGGTTTCTTGCAAGAAGAGCATCACAATAGAGGCCACTGCCAAGATCTTGTTTGAATGGGTCTGGGTATATTTTGGACTCCCACAAACCATTGTCTGAGATAGGGACAATCGATTTCTCAGCACATTCTGGTCGAGCCTTTGGTCATTGTTGGACACCAAGCTAACCAAATCCACGACTTTCCACCCCCAAACAGATGGCCAAACCGAGGTCATAAATCGAATGGTTGTGCATATCCTTCGCATGTATAATTCAAAGCACCCTCACACATGGGATGAGAGCCTTCCCTATGTCCAACATAGCTACAACCGAGCCCTGCATAGCTCAACCGACTAAGCCCCTTTCAGGCGGGGTTGGGATTCCAACCATTGGGTCCCATAGATGTTGCACTTCCTCTTGCGATCACCTCGACCGACTCATCTCTTGCTCCAAATGAAGCTGACAAAGCCACTTGATTCATTGAGAAGATCCAGCACATCTGCCAACAGGTTCAGGATATCCTACAAAAGTCCAATGACAAGTACAAACAACGCCATGATCAACATAGTGTGCCACATAAGTTTTAGGTGGGAGACAAATTTTGGTTGCACTTGCAGAAAGAATGCCTTACAGGACCCCATCGAAAGCTTCTCCCACTCCGTTATGGGCCGTACACCATCACGAAGGCCATGGGGGATAATTATTTTGAGCTCAACATTCCTCCTTTCCTTGGCCTGCACCCAGTGTTCAACGTGGATCTCCTTCGCCCTTATTTCCCACCAATATTAGACACCTCAGACGTAGCAGAAAAACTGACACCAATAGAGCTCAACCCCGACTGCATCCAATAGGAATCCAATGATCATATTGTGGACACATAGATCAAGGGAACCCAACAGCAAAGGATCTAACTTTATCGAGTCATCAAAGCAGAGCAACTCTTGGACCAAGGCAAGTGGCTCACCCGGGGACAAATTCAACAAAAATTTCCTCATCTGATGGGGAAAATCAACGCAATGGAGAAAATTAATTCCTAAGGAGGGAGGATTGATCCATATGGATATTGGTGGCCACCCACCTTTTCCAACAGGCTCAAAATAGTTTTCTGGCAATTTTGAGGGCCTAAATGAATGTTTTTGGGGATCATCCCAACTCAATAATATCCTATAAGATGATTGAGGCCCCAAAATGAATCTCCTCTATGATTCCTTTCCAACGGGCTATCATATGCCTAAAACGAAGATCGTATGCAAAAGTTACGACCCCGAGAAGATAATGTACTAACTTACCCAAACGGGGCCCACATGACTTTTGGCGCTTCATCTCCTAGGGTTAGGTTTTTTGGATGTCTAGGGTTTTTGGAATTCCCGTTTATTGTAAAAGGCCTTCAAAGCCTCATTTTAATTATCTTCTTGCAAATGAGCGCAACCATCACACCTCTTCTCAGAGATAAGCCGCCCCCATTCCAGCAAGCTTGTTTCCGTTGCATTTTACAGTTTCAACTTATTTCATTATTGAATAGAAAAACAATTTTACTGTATATATGTTATTTTGTGTAAAGAATCTATTAATAATCTGTATTCATTTCGTTCTACTTATAAAATCCGGATCAAATAGCACACAAACACACAATGGAGAAAGAGAGAGGCATTAAACCTCCCATTTTTTAAATTTGAAATAATCCTATACAGATTTTTGTGTTGTAAGGCTGTAAATGTCGGTCCATGCCTTTGTACATGTAGGTGTTGGATTTCCTTAAATGGTTGCTTGTAGTAGGCCCAGATCGTAGTCAGGTATGGATAAACATTTATGAAACTTCAATGTAATAGATGAGGTTAGGTGAGAGAGGACAAGCTTTTGGTAAGGAGATCTTGTATCAGATTTCAACAGGAAGAGAATGATAGAGAGGTCTGGGTAGAGAGGCCTTAGGAGGCAGAATAGTTTCGAGAGAGAGAGATTGAGAGAACTGGGACTCTATTACAGTTTGGTTTTTGTAAACATCTGTATAGGCAAACAGAGATAATAGAAAATCAGTTTTTCCTGCATATTGTGTGTTTATGTATTTGTGTTCATTTTATGCTTTATGCATTTTCATGGTTTGAATGTGTAACNTACTTTCATAGGATAAGGTTTAATAGTGGAGGTCGATGTAACTACTTATTTATCCTATGTTCATTTGTCCACTAGACTTAATCAACCCGTTCCTTCGTTCGGAACGTCCTTTCCTTACTTTGTTACTATTGCAATCTCAAGACCTAATATACCTGAGTCGGGATATTGGAAAGGTTATTTGTGACTGTTGTTTCTTTTATGGATTTTATAGTGGTGTGTTCTACAATCCTAGATTGCTTAGGAAGGTGTGTAGGTGACCTAGAGCTGACAAATGAAACTGGTTGATCAAATGCCTCGTCAATAAAGGATAATTCAAGGTCTTCCTCCTAAATAAGTAGAAGTGAATCCTCCACCATATCCCCTCAGGCATTGACTTGATCAAACCAAAACTTTTGTACTAGCCATTTTGGTCAAGATCGTAGACATAGAACAAATAGAAACTAACGCTTCTTCTCCATAGGTTGTGAGCATATCAGATCTTGGATTCAGAGACTTCACTAAGTCATTCAATCAACCATTAATTGGAATGGATACTCAATTTGTTTCTCATCTTTTGGCTTTTGGGTCAGACTTCACTGAAAATTTCCCTCTTCGGTGGGCCATAATGGAAGTAACTTCAGAAGTGTCTAGGTCAGGGATCCGCAAAACTCACACATTGACAATCATCACTATAGAAATCCTTCCTCCTAGTGTATCTAACTAAACAAGTAATGTAGTTCAATCCACAATAGTCACGTCAGTTAGTAGCTCTACTTCATTGATTATAAGTTCTACTAAACATTTAGGTGTGTCCATGTAATTACCTTGGATAACTAACACTTTTTAATTTGGTATGCTATCAATGAGCATATATAACATATTAGATGGTTCTTAGTCAATGTCCCTAGTTACTAACGATGGTACGGGGAGTTCTTCGGCCCCGTACCAAGATTTTCCTTGGGGAGAAGGTCATATTTATCCTTTGTTCCCCTCTATCAGGAGTAGGTCATTCCCTTCTTCCATCCTTAATCCCTTTGTGGGATGGGGTGGTTAGATGGGTAGTGAGTTTCAATCTATTGGCATGGCATCTACTTTGACTCCATTCACATTATATGGTGGATTCAGAAGAAATAATTTTACTACATATATGGTGTTGGTAGTGGGAAACCCCTTCCAATTCCAGTTGAATCCCATGCAAGGGTTATTATCTTTACAATGGATGTAGTCAAGGTGCAACCCCTTTCTCGGTCAGAATAACCCCATGCAAGGAATTTTTCCTTTGAAAGGGGTGTCATCAAGGGGAAAACTTGTTTTTTCGTTTGGGAACCATATGGGTGGAGGTTTTCCTCTGTTTAAACATGACCAACAAGGTTTCATCCAAATATCTAGCCCATCCACACGATCTTCCTAACATCCTGGTGCTAGTACAAATATAAGTTAGTGTTTTCTAAATGGTCGTTAACTCAGAGCTTCCAACATCCCTAGCTAGAATTCTCGGTCCCGATCGAGGTTATTTTTCCTGGAAACGTTAAACTTGCAAGACTTGTTGAATATCAAGAATGACCTAGTTTTTCATGATCTGAATTGGCAATTGGTTCCCACCAAATTTCCATGTGACATTCCTAAGTTCAAAGGAAATCACGGTGAAGATCCCGACGACCACGTAACAATATTTCATCTATGGTATTCATTGAATTCATTAAACAATTATTCAATCAGGATCTTCCTTTTCCCGTGCAATTTTATGGGAGTTGCAACAATTTGGTACATCAAACTTGAAGGTGGAGTATTTCACACTTTAAATGATTTGTCATTGTTTTTTCTGAACCATTTTCAGCTACCTGTCTGGTATGATGTCGGCACCAATATCCTATCTACAACGAAACAGGACAAGACCACTCATATATAGGAGTGGTGGAGATGGAAGAGGTTGATTAAATCCAAAGTTCCTCCACAATTCTTGTTGGAGTGGTTCCTAAAGTATTTTTTTTGGTCATCTATAAATATGTATCCACATCATGAGTCTTTTTTGAGTAACAAGCGATCTTTAGGGCCCAACTGTCAAATTTGATTTGTTCACAGTTTGGGATCCTTTACAAAATTATACTAGATGCACCAAAAACCGTCCTGGAAAAATGAAATCAACACCTCATGTCAATCGAATCATTGGAACCATTAAAAACATTATCGTAGATCTAGTCGCAAACCAGATGCAATAGATGCTATTCATTTGTTTTTTTCTGGTCCAGCAAATGCTTTGACCGTCCACACCATCCAATCGTCGGATGGCCATGTTGTACATTTGACAACCCCAAAGGGTACCCAACAACCCAGAGGGAAAAATAAAAATGGAAAGTATAAGAAAGGAGACGAGGGTAATAAAAATGAGAAATCTGATGCTAAATATGGAGGGGAAAAGAAGGAGGTCAAGAAAGTGAAATTCCCATGCAAGATTTGTGGGGATGATCACATTTCTCATCAATGCCCGCAGACATAAGAATCCAATCACCTACTACAACTGCAAGAACAACAACAATATCTTGTTGTACTAAAAAATCCATTCCCACAAGGGAAAAATATGTTGGATTGATTTTCCACTGCAAATCCAAAAAGGTGATGCAGGAGCATCACTCCACCTTAGCGAATGTGCCAGCACACCAGTGATCCAAATGGATATCGGTGGCCACCCACCTTTTCCAATTGGCTGAAAACAATTTTCTGGCAATTTTGACAATTTACTATTTTTAGCAGTTTTCATTTTCGGGGCCATTTTGAGGGCCTAAATGAAGGTTTTTTGGGATTGTCCCGAATAAATGGTATCCTACAACATTATTGAGGCCAAAAAAATGGATCTCCACAATGATACCTTTCCAATGGGCTATCACACGCCTAAAATGAAGATCGTATGCAAAAGTTACGACCCCAGGAAGTTATTGTACTAACCTACCCAAACGGGGCCCACATGACTTTTGGCGCTTCATCTCCTAGGGTTAGGTTTTTTGGATTTCTAGGGTTTTTGGAATTCTTGTTTATTGTAAAATTCCTTCAGAGCCTAATTTTAATGATCTTCTTGTGATTGAGTGCAGCCTTCACATCTCTTCTCAAAGATAAGCTGCCACCATTCCAGCAACTTGTTTCCACTGCAGTTTACAGTTTCAACTTATTTCATTATTGAATAGAAAGCCAATTTTACTGTATCTATGTTATTTTTTGTTAAGAATATGTTAATAATCTGTATTCATTTCATTCTACTCATAAAATCCATATCAGTGGTATCAGAGCGGTCTTCTCCTTGTCGATTTAATGCATATCCCCAATGAGGTTAGAGTACAAAGAGTTGGGTCTTGAGCTTGTTTCTCTCGAGAAAAAATCTCTCGCACGCCCAAGAAACCTCTCATGGTAGGAGAAAAGAAAGATGACGTGACATGAGATCCTTTAAACTATTGATTGAGGAAGCCCTCATGCAACGAAGGAGCGATATGATCGATAGTTTCGCGCAAATCCTTCGGCGACTACCAATATGTGACACATGTTCTTCGAGTGGAGGTGCCACCCCCTTCAAGGTNCCCCTTTCAGGCGGGGTTGGGATTCCAACCATTGGGTCCCATAGATGTTGCACTTCCTCTTGCGATCACCTCGACCGACTCATCTCTTGCTCCAAATGAAGCTGACAAAGCCACTCGATTCATTGAGCAGATCCAGCACATCTGCCAACAGGTTCAGGATATCCTACAAAAGTCCAATGACAAGTACAAACAATGCCATGATCAACATAGTGTGCCACATAAGTTTTAGGTGGGAGACAAATTTTGGTTGCACTTGCAGAAAGAATGCCTTACAGGACCCCATCGAAAGATTCTCCCACTCCGTTATGGGCCTTACACCATCACGAAGGCCATGGGGGATAATTATTTTGAGCTCAACATTCCTCCTTTCCTTGGCCTGCACCCAGTGTTCAACGTGGATCTCCTTCGCCCTTATTTCCCACCATTATTAGACACCTCAGACGTAGCAGAACAACTGACACCAATAGGGCTCAACCTCGACTACATCCAATAGGAATCCAATGATCATATTGTGGACACATAATCAAGGGAACCCAACAGCAAAGGATCTAACTTTATCGAGTCATCAAAGAAGAGCAACTCTTGGACCAAGGCAAGTGGCTCACCCGGGGACAAATTCAACAGAAATTTCCTCATCTGATGGGGAAAATCAACGCAATGGAGAAAATTGATTCCTAAGGAGGGAGGATTGATCCATATGGATATTGGTGGGCACCCACCTTTTCCAACAGGCTCAAAATAGTTTTCTGGCAATTTTGAGGGCCTAAATGAATGTTTTTGGGGATCATACCAACTCAATAATCTCCTATAAGATGATTGAGGCCCCAAAATAAATCTCCTCGATGATTCCTTTCCAACGGGCTATCATACGCCTAAAACGAAGATCGTATGCAAAAGTTACGACCCCGAGAAGATAATGTACTAACTTACCCAAACGGGGCCCACATGACTTTTGGCGCTTCATCTCCTAGGGTTAGGTTTTTTGGATGTCTAGGGTTTTTGGAATTCCCGTTTATTGTAAAAGGCCTTCAAAGCCTCATTTTAATTATCTTCTTGCAAATGAGCGCAACCATCACACCTCTTCTCAGAGATAAGCCGCCCCCATTCCAGCAAGCTTGTTTCCGTTGCATTTTACAGTTTCAACTTATTTCATTATTGAATAGAAAAACAATTTTACTGTATATATGTTATTTTGTGTAAAGAATCTATTAATAATCTGTATTCATTTCGTTCTACTTATAAAATCCGGATCAAATAGCACACAAACACACAATGGAGAAAGAGAGAGGCATTAAACCTCCCATTTTTTAAATTTGAAATAATCCTATACAGATTTTTGTGTTGTAAGGCTGTAAATGTCGGTCCATGCCTTTGTACATGTAGGTGTTGGATTTCCTTAAATGGTTGCTTGTAGTAGGCCCAGATCGTAGTCAGGTATGGATAAACATTTATGAAACTTCAATGTAATAGATGAGGTTAGGTGAGAGAGGACAAGCTTTTGGTAAGGAGATCTTGTATCAGATTTCAACAGGAAGAGAATGATAGAGAGGTCTGGGTAGAGAGGCCTTAGGAGGCAGAATAGTTTCGAGAGAGAGAGATTGAGAGAACTGGGACTCTATTACAGTTTGGTTTTTGTAAACATCTGTATAGGCAAACAGAGATAATAGAAAATCAGTTTTTCCTGCATATTGTGTGTTTATGTATTTGTGTTCATTTTATGCTTTATGCATTTTCATGGTTTGAATGTGTAACCGGTGAAGTATTGCATGAGTTTCAATTGTTTCTCGTATTTGAGTTTTCGAGTGCAAGGAATGAACACAGTCTGCAAAGAGTGTGTTTTCAGAGGTTTAAATTCATGGGAAAGCTCAGGAGGGATACCGTTGAACCTTCACCAGCGGAAGTGAAAGGCGTGCATGGGAGGAACTATTTATTGAGTTTAGAGATAACAAGAGTTATTGAAGACTCTGTAGAGATCTTCTAGGTGGGCATTGAGCCAGTGCAAGTGTGCATAGAAGAAATCCGTGTTGATTTCAGTAATAAACAAAGTTACTGAATACTTTGTGAGGAAAATATCTGCAAGGTGTGCATCGAGCAGAAGAATGCCAGGAGGGAGAGAAGTATTTCTTGTTAAATAAATCCTTCGGATTCCAAGTTTGATGAAATCCGAGAAACATAAGGTGTGTGTGGGAGATCAAAATATTTGAAGAGATCAAGCTCAGAAGGGATAGCACAGATATTGCGAAAGAGTCGGGCTTATTCTAAGTCCATAAGATCAGAAGAGATAACACTTTCAGAAGCGTAAGAGAGACCCAAAGGAGTTGGGTTCATAGGAGGAAGTTAAAAGGTTGAGACCTTTCAAACATTGACAAAATATTCTAAATCGAAGATGGTCTAAATCTCAGGAGCAGGAACAACAAAAACCGTCTGATCGGTTGTGGAGAAGAAGATGGACCGTTAGATCTATGTCCAGGCAGAGGAGGAATGAGCACAGGAGAACCAGATCTGGGTGCATGGACCAGCAACCGTTGGATACAAAGGAAAGTGCATGAGATTTAGCCCATTGGAGTTGCACAAGAGAGAAGACTTTGCGAAGTCGTGAAGTCCTGACATCATCGAAAATGTCCATCAGAAGAGATGCGTGGTGAGCGATCAACATTTTTCTGACTCGCGCATCAGGAAAGTTAAAGAGAAGAATCATAAGAACTCGTGAAAGCTGAGTTCGCGACTTGATTGTGGCCATTAGATCTAGAAGGAGGCAGAGAGATATAAAAGTATCAGAAGGAAGAATGATCATGATCAAAAGATCACAGGGAAGGAGATCGATAGTCGACGGATCAAAAGGAAGTGCACGAGCCTTATCACGTCGCGTACAGAGGAGAGAGAAGCTATCGGAGTTGAAACTTGAGATTCCTGATGTTTGAAACCTTGGAATAGAATATCGACCATCTGATTAGTGGGATAGATCTAATTTATCAAATCACTGGAGACGAAGACGAAGTGTTGGATCGACAGGAGGAACACATCTCTTGATTGCTATAAGCTCAGGAGGGAGAGAGATTTGNAACATCTGTATAGGCAAACAGAGATAATAGAAAATCAGTTTTTCCTGCATATTGTGTGTTTATGTATTTGTGTTCATTTTATGCTTTATGCATTTTCATGGTTTGAATGTGTAACCGGTGAAGTATTGCATGAGTTTCAATTGTTTCTCGTATTTGAGTTTTCGAGTGCAAGGAATGAACACAGTCTGCAAAGAGTGTGTTTTCAGAGGTTTAAATTCATGGGAAAGCTCAGGAGGGATACCGTTGAACCTTCACCAGCGGAAGTGAAAGGCGTGCATGGGAGGAACTATTTATTGAGTTTAGAGATAACAAGAGTTATTGAAGACTCTGTAGAGATCTTCTAGGTGGGCATTGAGCCAGTGCAAGTGTGCATAGAAGAAATCCGTGTTGATTTCAGTAATAAACAAAGTTACTGAATACTTTGTGAGGAAAATATCTGCAAGGTGTGCATCGAGCAGAAGAATGCCAGGAGGGAGAGAAGTATTTCTTGTTAAATAAATCCTTCGGATTCCAAGTTTGATGAAATCCGAGAAACATAAGGTGTGTGTGGGAGATCAAAATATTTGAAGAGATCAAGCTCAGAAGGGATAGCACAGATATTTCGAAAGAGTCGGGCTTATTCTAAGTCCATAAGATCAGAAGAGATAATGCTTTCAGAAGCGTAAGAGAGACCCAAAGGAGTTGGGTTCATAGGAGGAAGTTAAAAGGTTGAGACCTTTCAAACATTGACAAAATATTCTAAATCGAAGATGGTCTAAATCGTAGGAGCAGGAACAACAAAAACCGTCTGATCGATTGTGGAGAAGAAGATGGACCGTTAGATCTATGTCCAGGCAGAGGAGGAATGAGCACAGGAGAACCAGATCTGGATGCATGGACCAGCAACCGTTGGATACAAAGGAAAGTGCATGAGCTTTAGCCCATTGGAGTTGCACAAGAGAGAAGACTTTGCGAAGTCGTGAAGTCCTGACATCATCGAAAATGTCCATCGAAAGAGATGCGTGGTGAGCGATCAACATTTTGCTGACTCGCGCATCAGGAAAGTTAAAGAGAAGAATCATAAGAACTCGTGAAAGCTGAGTTCACGACTTGATTGTGGCCATTAGATCTAGAAGGAGGCAGAGAGATATAAAAGTATCAGAAGGAAGAATGATCATGATCAAAAGATCACAGGGAAGGAGATCGATATCGACGGAACAAAAGGAAGTGCACGAGCCTTATCACGTCGCGTACAGAGGAGAGAGAAGCTATCGGAGTTGAAACTTGAGATTCCCGATGTTTGAAACCTTGGAATAGAATATCGATCATCTGATTAGTGGGATAGATCTAAGTTGTCAAATCACTGGAGACGAAGACGAAGTGTTGGATCGACAGGAGGAACACATCTCTTGATTGCTATAAGCTCAGGAGGGAGAGAGATTTGAAACTTGAGATTCCCAAAGTCCAGAGTCCCGGAACATCGAGGTGGAATCTTGACTGTTCGATTAATCAAACGTGATCCGTCAGATAATGTGAGTGCATAAAGAGTCAAGTTTGAGACTTTAAACTCCCGAAGCACGGAGAGTTGGAGAGTCAGAGCATATCAGGACCATTGAATCTAGGAGGGTATGTGTCAACAACTCGGAAGATCTGGAGGAAGGTAAAAGTTGAGACTTTAAAGACATGAAGTGTGAAGAGAGAAAGAGCGATGAATCATTGATCTAAGATGAGACACTTGTCAACAGATCTTGTACTCTAGGGAAAATCGAAAGTGGATTTTCAGTTTAAGAATTGAAATCGTCGGATCAAGGAGACCTGAAGTCTCGGAATAAGATCTGGACCGTTGGATTCATAAGAGAGACGTGGTGCCAATCTTTTAACTCCGAATAAAATCCCAAATTAATACTTGATCGTTCAATAAGGAGGACACGCGTCAATGGATCTTAGACTCCGGGTAAAAGTCATTAAGGAAAGGAGGATTGAGATTGGAAATATTAGAAGTCCGAAGCCCCATAGGAAATCTCGACCGTCGATCAAGAAGGGGATGTTGGACCATTGATCTAGGTTGAAAGATCAAATGACCAGGTGAAGACCGGGCCATTGATTTATGGGACATGTGTCTGTAGATTTCTAATTCCGAAGAAGTGAAGTACGAAAGGAAGCTGAGTTTGAGATTTCAAACTGCTAGAGTCTGGAATTGCGAAGAGAACCTCGACTGTTGATTCAGAGGAACAAGATCTGGTTCGTAGATAAAACAGGTGCAGATTTGAAGTGTTGATTTGTACGCTATCATCAAGATCGTGAGATCAACGATCCCATGTCATTGTGGGGATATAAGTTGCGAGGAGGTTAAGGAATCGAAGGCAGGCCTCAATTTGAACCGTGGTTTCGCCAAGAGGATGTGTGGAGGTCATAGGAGCATTGCGGGCCCAAAAATGGTTTAACTCCAAACCGCTTATGACCGTGCCCGCAATCATGTAGTCATATCCCTAGGCCATATCAAGTAAAGGCTTATCCGAAAGGGATATAATGTCGAAATTCTGAGTTTTCACAAAGAGAGAAAGGGGAAGGTCACAAGTTGCTGTCAGACCTGCATCAAGGAGCTCAGGGCGTTTGTGTTACATCACAGAACATGACCATTATGGTTTGAGAGAGTCATTAGACTCGAGAACTGAAGATCCTAGACCGAGAGGTCACGTAGCCCTACGGGGGAGTAGGGGGGTTGGATCAGGTGGTATCAGAGCACAAAATTGATTTTTGTAGGCAACAAAGGTAATCAGAAAACTGATCCTTTCTTACAAAAAATAGACAAGGGAGAGATGATGAAAGGAGATGACCTGATAACATCAGGTGGTATCATAAAAATGAATTTTCCTATAGAAAACGGGTGAAAGGAGGGCATAGTATTGATGCTCTGTAAGAAGGTTGTTGCATGGATGCAACAATAAAATTTTAAACAGTCAAGTGAAATGTAAGAGAATATGGATGTGCTCTTGGATGAAGAGTAATCCATAGACTTGCCAGGAGGGAAGGAAAGAGGTGGAAATGGCTACTAAAGGCCATGGACATGGTTGAAGAGAAGGTCGCAAGAAGAAATGCAATCCAGAGATGGATATGGAGTTCAATCAGATAAAAGCACAAATGGAGAAGCTTGCATTTAAAATGCAGCAGGATGCAAAAGTGCATTGGGTGTATGAGTGGCCCATGAAGAAGAAGGAGAAGTGACTAGTAAAGAAATTGTTGGCCAAAGAACAATGAATATTGATGAGAAGGTGGCTGAGGCATGCTGAAAACCTCAATGACATATAGGAGGAATTGATTCACATATGTGAACTAGAGACTGGGATAAATCTCAGCGATGAGGAGGAGAAGAGGTCAGATGAAGATCTCATAAACTGCCAAGTGGGCAGAAATGGAATTTCAAGTTGCCAGGTGGGCAATGGAAAGAGACCAGATGGAGGTCTTGTATACTTCCAGGGGAGTAGTGCTAAAAGTTCATATTTCTAGGTGGGTAATGATATAAGATCAATTGGTCTCATAGATTGCCAGGTGGGTAGTAGAGAATTCCCAAATTTCCAGGTGGGCAAGGACAAGGAGATGAGACTATCTGAAAGTATCGTGACCTCAGAAGTGAGTTCATGTCAGTGAGGAGTGTTGATAGATGGAGATTCATGTGGAATTGAAGACCATGTGAATGAAGATGATGACAAGTTAAAAACTTTCACCATCCAGGAAGAGGATCAGAGAAGCATTCTGATTATTGGAGGGATCAAGATATTCCTACCAAACAACCAGGTAGAGGCCAATGCACATGATGAAAGTGAAAAATAAGAAGAACGACAACCAGCAGTGATTATCATAGAAGAATAAGAGAAGGAGAAGACACTGACATTTTCCCCAGTAGAAGGAGAAGGGAATTCGACCCAATTGCTCAAAATTTTCAGCCAGGAAGCTAAACAAGAAATGACTGCAACATTGGAGCTTGCAACAGAAGAGGAAGAAGATAGCATGGACTTTGCTGATATATATGATGAATTGGAAGCCTGAGAGAGAAGGGTAATGGTGCAAATCTTGCACATCCAATAGCTCAAGTTGGAGACAGATGGAGGAGTGTACTAGCCAGAGGAACGATTACAGAGAGTTGGCGATATACCAACACGAGAAGAACTGATAGAAGCTAATATGTCAGAAGAGGAAGCCGAGAAAAAACTTGATGATGAGACTGCAGGGATGGAATATGCAACAGGGTGGAGAATCAATGCCAAAAGGGGAAGTAAATACAACATGGGAGATCGAGTATATTTGCCCACTGATGAGAAGAAAGTGCAGCAGAGAGGACTACATAAGAAGAGCCAGCCACTGGAGCAGCTAGATAGGGTGATAGAGGAGACCAGGGAGATGATGTTGAGGTCAAAAGAAGTAGTCAACAAAGAGGAGTTGAATAGAAGAGGACCTTCCATAGCATCAGGAAAGAAAAAGAAGAAGGAGAAACAACATCAACATAGCTGGAGAGGATCAAGAGGACAACTCCAGAAAATAATTTAGGATCCAGGAGGGTTTCAACACTGGGGAAGAGAAGCTCATGAGCAGGAGCTCATGTTTTTCCTAGTAGGGGAGTATGATGCAGAAGCATTGCTCCACCTCAATGAATGCGCCAACACACAAACACACAATGGAGAAAGGGAGAGGCATTAAACCTCCCATTTTTTAAATTTGAAATAATCCTATACAGATTTTTGTGTTGTAAGGCTATAAATGCCAGGCCATGCCTTTGTACAGGTAGTGGTTGGATTTCCTTAAAGGGTTTCTTGTAGCAGGCCCAGATCGTAGTCAAGTTTGGGTAAACATTTATGAAACTTCAATGTAATAGATGAGGCTAGGTGAGAGAGGACGAGCTCGTAGAGCCCCTCTTTGGTAAAGAGATCTTGTATCAGATTTCAATAGGTAGAGAATGATAGAGAGGACTTACGAGGTAGAATAGTTCAGAGAGAGAGAGAGCTTGAGAGAACTGGGACTCTGTTAGAGTATGGTTTTTGTAAACATATGTATAGGCACAAAGAGATAATAGAAAAGCAATTTTTCCTGCATATCGTGTGTTTATGTATTTGTGTTCATTTTATGTTTTATGAATTTTCATGGTTTGAATGTGTAACTGGTGAAGTATTGCATGAGTTTCAATTGTTTCTCGTCTTTGAGTTTTCAAGTGCAAGGAATGCACATAGTCTGCAAAGAGTGAATTGACAGAGGTTTAACTTCAAGGGAAAGCTCAGGAGGGATACCGTTTAACCTTCACCAATGGAAGTGCAAGGAGTGCACGTGAGGAACTATTTATTGAGTTCAGAGAGAACCAAATTTATTGAAGAATCTGTAGAGCTCTACCATGTGGGAATTGAGCCTGTGCAAGTGTGCACATAATAACTTCGTGTTAAGTTGAGTAAGAAACAAAGTTACTGAACACTCTGTGAGGAAAATATCTGCAAGGTGTGCATCGAGCAGAAGAACGCCAGGAGGGAGAGAAGTGTTTCTTGTTTAAGAAATCCTTCGGATTCCAAGTTTGAAGAAATCCCAAAAACACAAGGTGTGCGTGGGAGATCGAAATATTCGAAGAGATCAAGCTAAGAAGGGATAGCATAGAGATTGGAAAAGAGTTGGGCTTATTCTAAGTACATAAGATCAGAAGAGATAACACTTTTAGAAGTGTAAGTGAGACCCAAAGGAGTCGGGTTCACAGGAGGAAGTTCAAAGGCCAAGACCTTTCGAACAATGACAAAATATTCTTAATCAAAGAAATTCTAAATCTCAAGAGGAGGAGAAACAACAACCGTCTGATCGTTTGTGGAGAAGAAGATGGACCATTAGATCTACGTCCAGGCAGAGGAGGAATGAGCGTAGGAGAACAAGATCTTAGACGTCAGATCTAGGCGCATGGACCAATAACTGTTGGATCTAGAGGAAAGTACATGAGGTTTAACCCTTTGGAGTTGCACAAGAGAGAAGACTTTGCGAAGTTGCGAAGTCTCGACATCATCATAANAGTGTTGGATCGACAGGAGGAACACATCTCTTGATTGCTATAAGCTCAGGAGGGAGAGAGATTTGAAACTTGAGATTCCCAAAGTCCAGAGTCCCGGAACATCGAGGTGGAATCTCGACTGTTCGATTAATCAAACGTGATCCGTCAGATAATGTGAGTGCATAAAGAGTCAAGTTTGAGACTTTAAACTCCCAAAGCGCGGAGAGTTGGAGAGTCAGAGCATATCAGGACCATTGAATCTAGGAGGGTATGTGTCAACAACTCGGAAGATCTGGAGGAAGGTAAAAGTTGAGACTTGAAAGACATGAAGTGTGAAGAGACAAAGAGGGATGAATCATTGATCTAAGATGAGACACTTGTCAACAGATATTGTACTCTGGGGAAAATCCAAAGTGGATTTTCAGTTTAAGAATTGAAATCGTCGGATCAAGGAGACCTGAAGTCTCGGAATAAGATCTGGACCGTTGGATTCATAAGAGAGACGTGGTTCCAATCTTTTAACTCCGAATAAAATCCCAAATTAATACTTGATCGTTCAATCAGGAGGACACGCGTCAATGGATCTTAGACTCTGGGTAAAAGTCATTGGGGAAAGGAGGATTGAGATTGGAAATATTAGAAGTCCGAAGCCCCATAGGAAATCTCGACCGTCGATCGAGAAGGGGATGTTGGACCATTGATCTAGGTTGAAAGGTCAAATGACCAGGTGAAGACCGGGCCATTGATTTATGGGACATGTGTCTGTAGATTGCTAATTCCGAAGAAGTGAAGTATGAAAGGAAGCTGAGTTTGAGATTTCAAACTGCTAGAGTCTGGAATTGCGAAGAGAAACTCGACTGTTGATTCAGAGGAAGAAGATCTGGTCCGTGGATAAAACGGGTGCAGATTTGAAGCGTTGATTTGTACGCTATCATCAAGATCGTGAGATCAACGATCCCATGTCATTGTGGGGATATAAGTTGCGAGGAGGTTAAGGAATCGAAGGAAGGCCTCAATTTGAACCGTGGTTTCGCCAAGAGGATGTGTTGAGGTCATAGGAGCATTGCGGGCCCAAAAATGGTTTAACTCCAAACTGCTTATGACCGTGCCCGCAATCATGTAGTCATATCCCTAGGCCATATCAAGTAAAGGCTTATCCGAAAGGGATATAATGCCAAAATTCTGAGTTTTCACAAAGAGAGAAAGGGGAAGGTCACAAGTTGCTGTCAGACCTGCATCAAGGAGCTCAGGGCGTTTGTGTTACATCACAGAACACGACCATTATGGTTTGAGAGAGTCATTAGACTCGAGAACTGAAGATCCTAGACCGAGAGGTCACGTAGCCCTACGGGGGAGTAGGGGGGTTGGATCAGGTGGTATCAGAGCACAAAATTGATTTTTGTAGGCAACAAAGGTAATCAGAAAACTGATCCTTTCTTACAAAAAATAGACAAGGGAGAGATGATGAAAGGAGATGACCTGATAACATCAGGTGGTATCATAAAAATGAATTTTCCTATAGAAAACGGGTGAAAGGAGGGCATAGTATTGATGCTCTGTAAGAAGGTTGTTGCATGGATGCAACAATAAAATTTTAAACAGTCAAGTGAAATGTAAGAGAATATGGATGTGCTCTTGGATGAAGAGTAATCCATAGACTTGCCAGGAGGGAAGGAAAGAGGTGGAAATGGCTACTAAAGGCCATGGACATGGTTGAAGAGAAGGTCGCAAGAAGAAATGCAATCCAGAGATGGATATGGAGTTCAATCAGATAAAAGCACAAATGGAGAAGCTTGCATTTAAAATGCAGCAGGATGCAAAAGTGCATTGGGTGTATGAGTGGCCCATGAAGAAGAAGGAGAAGTGACTAGTAAAGAAATTGTTGGCCAAAGAACAATGAATATTGATGAGAAGGTGGCTGAGGCATGCTGAAAACCTCAATGACATATAGGAGGAATTGATTCACATATGTGAACTAGAGACTGGGATAAATCTCAGCGATGAGGAGGAGAAGAGGTCAGATGAAGATCTCATAAACTGCCAAGTGGGCAGAAATGGAATTTCAAGTTGCCAGGTGGGCAATGGAAAGAGACCAGATGGAGGTCTTGTATACTTCCAGGGGAGTAGTGCTAAAAGTTCATATTTCTAGGTGGGTAATGATATAAGATCAATTGGTCTCATAGATTGCCAGGTGGGTAGTAGAGAATTCCCAAATTTCCAGGTGGGCAAGGACAAGGAGATGAGACTATCTGAAAGTATCGTGACCTCAGAAGTGAGTTCATGTCAGTGAGGAGTGTTGATAGATGGAGATTCATGTGGAATTGAAGACCATGTGAATGAAGATGATGACAAGTTAAAAACTTTCACCATCCAGGAAGAGGATCAGAGAAGCATTCTGATTATTGGAGGGATCAAGATATTCCTACCAAACAACCAGGTAGAGGCCAATGCACATGATGAAAGTGAAAAATAAGAAGAACGACAACCAGCAGTGATTATCATAGAAGAATAAGAGAAGGAGAAGACACTGACATTTTCCCCAGTAGAAGGAGAAGGGAATTCGACCCAATTGCTCAAAATTTTCAGCCAGGAAGCTAAACAAGAAATGACTGCAACATTGGAGCTTGCAACAGAAGAGGAAGAAGATAGCATGGACTTTGCTGATATATATGATGAATTGGAAGCCTGAGAGAGAAGGGTAATGGTGCAAATCTTGCACATCCAATAGCTCAAGTTGGAGACAGATGGAGGAGTGTACTAGCCAGAGGAACGATTACAGAGAGTTGGCGATATACCAACACGAGAAGAACTGATAGAAGCTAATATGTCAGAAGAGGAAGCCGAGAAAAAACTTGATGATGAGACTGCAGGGATGGAATATGCAACAGGGTGGAGAATCAATGCCAAAAGGGGAAGTAAATACAACATGGGAGATCGAGTATATTTGCCCACTGATGAGAAGAAAGTGCAGCAGAGAGGACTACATAAGAAGAGCCAGCCACTGGAGCAGCTAGATAGGGTGATAGAGGAGACCAGGGAGATGATGTTGAGGTCAAAAGAAGTAGTCAACAAAGAGGAGTTGAATAGAAGAGGACCTTCCATAGCATCAGGAAAGAAAAAGAAGAAGGAGAAACAACATCAACATAGCTGGAGAGGATCAAGAGGACAACTCCAGAAAATAATTTAGGATCCAGGAGGGTTTCAACACTGGGGAAGAGAAGCTCATGAGCAGGAGCTCATGTTTTTCCTAGTAGGGGAGTATGATGCAGAAGCATTGCTCCACCTCAATGAATGCGCCAACACACAAACACACAATGGAGAAAGGGAGAGGCATTAAACCTCCCATTTTTTAAATTTGAAATAATCCTATACAGATTTTTGTGTTGTAAGGCTATAAATGCCAGGCCATGCCTTTGTACAGGTAGTGGTTGGATTTCCTTAAAGGGTTTCTTGTAGCAGGCCCAGATCGTAGTCAAGTTTGGGTAAACATTTATGAAACTTCAATGTAATAGATGAGGCTAGGTGAGAGAGGACGAGCTCGTAGAGCCCCTCTTTGGTAAAGAGATCTTGTATCAGATTTCAATAGGTAGAGAATGATAGAGAGGACTTACGAGGTAGAATAGTTCAGAGAGAGAGAGAGCTTGAGAGAACTGGGACTCTGTTAGAGTATGGTTTTTGTAAACATATGTATAGGCACAAAGAGATAATAGAAAAGCAATTTTTCCTGCATATCGTGTGTTTATGTATTTGTGTTCATTTTATGTTTTATGAATTTTCATGGTTTGAATGTGTAACTGGTGAAGTATTGCATGAGTTTCAATTGTTTCTCGTCTTTGAGTTTTCAAGTGCAAGGAATGCACATAGTCTGCAAAGAGTGAATTGACAGAGGTTTAACTTCAAGGGAAAGCTCAGGAGGGATACCGTTTAACCTTCACCAATGGAAGTGCAAGGAGTGCACGTGAGGAACTATTTATTGAGTTCAGAGAGAACCAAATTTATTGAAGAATCTGTAGAGCTCTACCATGTGGGAATTGAGCCTGTGCAAGTGTGCACATAATAACTTCGTGTTAAGTTGAGTAAGAAACAAAGTTACTGAACACTCTGTGAGGAAAATATCTGCAAGGTGTGCATCGAGCAGAAGAACGCCAGGAGGGAGAGAAGTGTTTCTTGTTTAAGAAATCCTTCGGATTCCAAGTTTGAAGAAATCCCAAAAACACAAGGTGTGCGTGGGAGATCGAAATATTCGAAGAGATCAAGCTAAGAAGGGATAGCATAGAGATTGGAAAAGAGTTGGGCTTATTCTAAGTACATAAGATCAGAAGAGATAACACTTTTAGAAGTGTAAGTGAGACCCAAAGGAGTCGGGTTCACAGGAGGAAGTTCAAAGGCCAAGACCTTTCGAACAATGACAAAATATTCTTAATCAAAGAAATTCTAAATCTCAAGAGGAGGAGAAACAACAACCGTCTGATCGTTTGTGGAGAAGAAGATGGACCATTAGATCTACGTCCAGGCAGAGGAGGAATGAGCGTAGGAGAACAAGATCTTAGACGTCAGATCTAGGCGCATGGACCAATAACTGTTGGATCTAGAGGAAAGTACATGAGGTTTAACCCTTTGGAGTTGCACAAGAGAGAAGACTTTGCGAAGTTGCGAAGTCTCGACATCATCATAACTGTCCATTGGAAGAGACGTGTGGAGAGCGATCAACGTTTTGCTGACTCGTGCATTAGGGAAGTTAAAGGGTAGAATCACAAGAACTCGCGAAATCTGAGTTTGCGACTTGATATTGGCCATTAGATCTAGAAGGAGGCAGAGAGATATCATAAGCTCAAGAGGAAGAATGATCGTGATCATCGAATCATAGGGAAGGAGATCAATAGTCATTGTATCAGTGATCTGGATTATTTTCGACAGGAAATGAGAGCAGAGATATAATAAAGAAATGCACAGAGATATCACAGATATTCAATAATATAACAGAAATGTATCAGATATGCAACCATAAACACAGATATATAGTAATACACTATTTCTATTAATGAAAGAAATGTACAGAGACTGTAAAATACAGAGTGAAAGACTCGCTAGAATGGTGNGACCATTATGGTTTGAGAGAGTCATTAGACTCGAGAACTGAAGATCCTAGACCGAGAGGTCACGTAGCCCTACGGGGGAGTAGGGGGGTTGGATCAGGTGGTATCAGAGCACAAAATTGATTTTTGTAGGCAACAAAGGTAATCAGAAAACTGATCCTTTCTTACAAAAAATAGACAAGGGAGAGATGATGAAAGGAGATGACCTGATAACATCAGGTGGTATCATAAAAATGAATTTTCCTATAGAAAACGGGTGAAAGGAGGGCATAGTATTGATGCTCTGTAAGAAGGTTGTTGCATGGATGCAACAATAAAATTTTAAACAGTCAAGTGAAATGTAAGAGAATATGGATGTGCTCTTGGATGAAGAGTAATCCATAGACTTGCCAGGAGGGAAGGAAAGAGGTGGAAATGGCTACTAAAGGCCATGGACATGGTTGAAGAGAAGGTCGCAAGAAGAAATGCAATCCAGAGATGGATATGGAGTTCAATCAGATAAAAGCACAAATGGAGAAGCTTGCATTTAAAATGCAGCAGGATGCAAAAGTGCATTGGGTGTATGAGTGGCCCATGAAGAAGAAGGAGAAGTGACTAGTAAAGAAATTGTTGGCCAAAGAACAATGAATATTGATGAGAAGGTGGCTGAGGCATGCTGAAAACCTCAATGACATATAGGAGGAATTGATTCACATATGTGAACTAGAGACTGGGATAAATCTCAGCGATGAGGAGGAGAAGAGGTCAGATGAAGATCTCATAAACTGCCAAGTGGGCAGAAATGGAATTTCAAGTTGCCAGGTGGGCAATGGAAAGAGACCAGATGGAGGTCTTGTATACTTCCAGGGGAGTAGTGCTAAAAGTTCATATTTCTAGGTGGGTAATGATATAAGATCAATTGGTCTCATAGATTGCCAGGTGGGTAGTAGAGAATTCCCAAATTTCCAGGTGGGCAAGGACAAGGAGATGAGACTATCTGAAAGTATCGTGACCTCAGAAGTGAGTTCATGTCAGTGAGGAGTGTTGATAGATGGAGATTCATGTGGAATTGAAGACCATGTGAATGAAGATGATGACAAGTTAAAAACTTTCACCATCCAGGAAGAGGATCAGAGAAGCATTCTGATTATTGGAGGGATCAAGATATTCCTACCAAACAACCAGGTAGAGGCCAATGCACATGATGAAAGTGAAAAATAAGAAGAACGACAACCAGCAGTGATTATCATAGAAGAATAAGAGAAGGAGAAGACACTGACATTTTCCCCAGTAGAAGGAGAAGGGAATTCGACCCAATTGCTCAAAATTTTCAGCCAGGAAGCTAAACAAGAAATGACTGCAACATTGGAGCTTGCAACAGAAGAGGAAGAAGATAGCATGGACTTTGCTGATATATATGATGAATTGGAAGCCTGAGAGAGAAGGGTAATGGTGCAAATCTTGCACATCCAATAGCTCAAGTTGGAGACAGATGGAGGAGTGTACTAGCCAGAGGAACGATTACAGAGAGTTGGCGATATACCAACACGAGAAGAACTGATAGAAGCTAATATGTCAGAAGAGGAAGCCGAGAAAAAACTTGATGATGAGACTGCAGGGATGGAATATGCAACAGGGTGGAGAATCAATGCCAAAAGGGGAAGTAAATACAACATGGGAGATCGAGTATATTTGCCCACTGATGAGAAGAAAGTGCAGCAGAGAGGACTACATAAGAAGAGCCAGCCACTGGAGCAGCTAGATAGGGTGATAGAGGAGACCAGGGAGATGATGTTGAGGTCAAAAGAAGTAGTCAACAAAGAGGAGTTGAATAGAAGAGGACCTTCCATAGCATCAGGAAAGAAAAAGAAGAAGGAGAAACAACATCAACATAGCTGGAGAGGATCAAGAGGACAACTCCAGAAAATAATTTAGGATCCAGGAGGGTTTCAACACTGGGGAAGAGAAGCTCATGAGCAGGAGCTCATGTTTTTCCTAGTAGGGGAGTATGATGCAGAAGCATTGCTCCACCTCAATGAATGCGCCAACACACAAACACACAATGGAGAAAGGGAGAGGCATTAAACCTCCCATTTTTTAAATTTGAAATAATCCTATACAGATTTTTGTGTTGTAAGGCTATAAATGCCAGGCCATGCCTTTGTACAGGTAGTGGTTGGATTTCCTTAAAGGGTTTCTTGTAGCAGGCCCAGATCGTAGTCAAGTTTGGGTAAACATTTATGAAACTTCAATGTAATAGATGAGGCTAGGTGAGAGAGGACGAGCTCGTAGAGCCCCTCTTTGGTAAAGAGATCTTGTATCAGATTTCAATAGGTAGAGAATGATAGAGAGGACTTACGAGGTAGAATAGTTCAGAGAGAGAGAGAGCTTGAGAGAACTGGGACTCTGTTAGAGTATGGTTTTTGTAAACATATGTATAGGCACAAAGAGATAATAGAAAAGCAATTTTTCCTGCATATCGTGTGTTTATGTATTTGTGTTCATTTTATGTTTTATGAATTTTCATGGTTTGAATGTGTAACTGGTGAAGTATTGCATGAGTTTCAATTGTTTCTCGTCTTTGAGTTTTCAAGTGCAAGGAATGCACATAGTCTGCAAAGAGTGAATTGACAGAGGTTTAACTTCAAGGGAAAGCTCAGGAGGGATACCGTTTAACCTTCACCAATGGAAGTGCAAGGAGTGCACGTGAGGAACTATTTATTGAGTTCAGAGAGAACCAAATTTATTGAAGAATCTGTAGAGCTCTACCATGTGGGAATTGAGCCTGTGCAAGTGTGCACATAATAACTTCGTGTTAAGTTGAGTAAGAAACAAAGTTACTGAACACTCTGTGAGGAAAATATCTGCAAGGTGTGCATCGAGCAGAAGAACGCCAGGAGGGAGAGAAGTGTTTCTTGTTTAAGAAATCCTTCGGATTCCAAGTTTGAAGAAATCCCAAAAACACAAGGTGTGCGTGGGAGATCGAAATATTCGAAGAGATCAAGCTAAGAAGGGATAGCATAGAGATTGGAAAAGAGTTGGGCTTATTCTAAGTACATAAGATCAGAAGAGATAACACTTTTAGAAGTGTAAGTGAGACCCAAAGGAGTCGGGTTCACAGGAGGAAGTTCAAAGGCCAAGACCTTTCGAACAATGACAAAATATTCTTAATCAAAGAAATTCTAAATCTCAAGAGGAGGAGAAACAACAACCGTCTGATCGTTTGTGGAGAAGAAGATGGACCATTAGATCTACGTCCAGGCAGAGGAGGAATGAGCGTAGGAGAACAAGATCTTAGACGTCAGATCTAGGCGCATGGACCAATAACTGTTGGATCTAGAGGAAAGTACATGAGGTTTAACCCTTTGGAGTTGCACAAGAGAGAAGACTTTGCGAAGTTGCGAAGTCTCGACATCATCATAATTGTCCATTGGAAGAGACGTGTGGAGAGCGATCAACGTTTTGCTGACTCGTGCATTAGGGAAGTTAAAGGGTAGAATCAAAAGAACTCATGAAATCTGAGTTTGCGACTTGATATTGGCCGTTAGATCTAGAAGGAGGCAGAGAGATATCATAAGCTCAAGAGGAAGAATGATCGCGATCGTCGAATCATAGGGAAGGAGATCAATAGTCATTGTATCAGTGATCTGGATTATTTTCGACAGGAAATGAGAGCGGAGATATAATAAAGAAATGCACAGAGATATCACAGATATTCAATAATATAACAGAAATGTATCAGATATGAAACCATAAACACAGATATATAGTAATACACGATTTCTATTAATGAAAGAAATGTACAGAGACTGTAAAATACAGAGTGAAAGACTCGCTAGAATGGTGGCATCTTATCTCTGAGAAGAGATGTGACGGCTACTTGCATTCGAAAGAAGATGATTACAATGAGGCTCGGAAGGCCTTTTTACAATAGACAGGAATGCCAAAAGTCCTAGACATCCAAAAACCTAACCCTAGGAGATGAAGCGGCAAAAGTCATGTGGGCCCCGTTTGGGTAAGTTAGTACATCAACTTCCCGGGGTCGTAACGTTTGCATACGATCTCCGTTTGGGGTGCTTGATAGCTCCTTGGAAAGATCTATCCGAGAACTACAACACTCGAGACAAAATAACATCGTAGATGCTATTTTGCGAGAGCAACATACCCAAAAAAACATCGTTTAGGGCCTCAAAATGGCCTCGGAAGTTCAGGACCTGAAAAAACTGCTAAAAATAGTAAATTGCCAGAATTTCCATAAAACTGTTTTGAGCCAGTCGAAAAAGGTGGGTGGCCACCGATATCCACCTGGATCAATCCTCCCTCCTTAGGAAGCAATGGTCTCCATTGCGTTGAGTTCACGGGGGAGAGGGAAAAANTAATGAAAGAAATGTACAGAGACTGTAAAAATACAGAGTGAAAGACTCGCTAGAATGGTGGCAGCTTATCTCTGAGAAGAGATGTGACGACTACTCGCATTCGCAAGAAGATGATCATTACAATGAGGCTCTAAGGGCCTTTTTAACATAAGTGAAATCCAAAGCCCTAACCCTGGAAGATGAAAATCCAAAAGGTTTGTGGGCCCCGATGGGGGTAGTTGATACATCAACCTCCTAGGGGCGTAACTTTTGCATACGATCTCTATTTGGGGCACTTGATAGCTCGTTGGAAAGATCTATCTGAGAACAAAAACGCTCGAGACAAAATAGCATCATAGATGCTATTTTGCGAGAGCAACATACCCAAAAAAACATCGTTTAGGGCCTCAAAATGGCCCTGGAAGTTTAGGACCCAAAAAAACTGCTAAAAATAGTAAATTGCCAAAATTGCCAGAATACTATTTTGAGCCAGTTGGAAAAGGTGGGTGGCCATCGATATCCACCTGGATCAATCCTCCCTCCTTAGGAAGCAATGGTCTCCATTGCGCTGAGTTCCCGGGGGAGAGGGAAAAGCGTTTGCTGGACCTGCGTCTGGGTGAGCTGCTTGTATTGCTGGAGACATCGCGCTGCTTAGTTTGTGGAAGTCTATCATGAACCTGTTGAAGTTGAGGTTGTTCAACAAGTCGAGCTACATGAGAGGAAGGTGTGCAGAAGGAATCTTTGTGCTTTGTTGCAACCTTGTCGACCTGCTTCTGTTGGATAAAAGGTGCACGGGGCAATACTGTAGTGGTTGCAATGTCCTTTTGTTCCCCTTTTGAACAAATTGTGAAGAAGCTAAATTTTGCAGTATGAGATACTACCTTGTGACACTTTTTAGGTGAAACAATAGTTGGAACTACCTCTGGTATTCTGCAGAGATGGCCCCCCAAAGTAACAATGACACTATGGGGTCAAGACTCATAAATAGCATGGCGCTTCCACATATATGGTTGGCCCAAGAGAACATCACAGACATCCAGTGGGGCAACATCGCATAATACCTCGTCCTTGAAGGGCTGGATGCTGTATGACAATCGACATTGCTAGTTGACACGAAGATCTCATTCTTGGCGAAGCCACCCAATGTTGTATGGTTGCAGGTGTGGTGTTGTCGACAATCCTAACTGTTCGACGACCTCTGCTGAGATGAGGTTCTTCTGGATTCCGCTATCAATAATAAAATGCAGTGAGGTCCCCTTCACCCACATTTGTGAATGAAAAAGGCGCTCCCCTTCTTCAGGATCTATTGGTTCTTCTGGTTGAATTGTTGCGGTTGGGACAATAGTAGTGGGGTCTGCGTCGATGATCTGTCTTTTACNTTTAGGGCCTCAAAATGGCCCTGGAAGTCCAGGACCCAAAAAAACTGCTAAAAATAGTAAATTGCCAGAATTGCCAGAAAATTGTTTTGAGCCAGTCGAAAAGGGTGGGTGGCCACCGATATCCACCTGGATCATTCAGAAGGAAGTGCACGAGCCTTAGCACATCGCGTACAGAGGAGAGAGAAGCTATCGGAGTTGAGACTTGAGATTCACGAAGTCTAGAACCCTAGAATAAAATCTCGACCATCCGATTAGTGGGATAGATCTGAGTCATCAAATCACTGGAGGCGAAGACGAAGCATTGGATCTCTAGGAGGAATCACATTCATTGATTTCTATAAGCTTAGGAGGGAGAGAGATTTGAAACTTGAGATTCCTGAATTCTGGAGTCCCAGAATGCCGAGGTGGAATCTCAGCTGTTCGATTGATCAAGCGTGAGTCGTCAGATATTGCGAGTGCATAAAGAGTCAATTTTGAGACTTGAAACTCCTGGAGTGCGAAGAGCCAGAGAGCTGGATCATATCAGGGCTGTTGAATCTAGGAGGTTATGTTTCAGCAGCTTAGATCATCTCAAGGAATGCAGAAGTTGAGACTTGAAACACGTGAAGCACAGAGAGTCGAAGCGTCATGAATTGTTGATCTAGGAGGAGACACTTGTCAAAAAATCATGTACTCTGGGGAAAATCCAAAGTGGATTTTTAGTTTGAGAATTGAAATCATTGGAGTGCGGAGACTTGAAGTCCCGGAATAAGATCTGGACCGTTGGATTCAAAAGAGAGACGCGGTGCCAATATGTTAACTACGAATAAACTACTGAAGTAATCCTCGATTGTTGGATCGGGAGGACACGCCTCAGTGGACATTAGATTCTGGGTAAAAGTCATTGGGGAAAACATGATTGATATTTGAAATATCATAAGTCTGGAGCCCTAGAGGAAATCTCGATCATCAATCTAGAAGGGGCTGTTGGTCCGTTGATCTAGGTTTAAAGGTCAAATATCCAGGTTAAGACCGGGCCATTGATTTACGAGACATGTGTCCGTAGATCGCCAATTTCAGAGAAGTAAAGTACAGAACGAAGCTTAGTTTGAGAACTCCCAGAGTTTGGAATTGTGAAGTGAACCTCAATCGTTGAATCAGAGGAAGAAGATCTGGTCCATAGATAAAAAGGGTGCAGATTTGAAGCGTTGATTTGGACGCTATTGTCAATATCATGAGATCGACGATCCCGTGTCATTGCGGGGACAAAAGTTGTGAGGAGGTTAAGGAATCGAAGGTGGGTCGTAATGTGAACCATGGTTTCTCCAAGAGGATGCGTGGAGGTCGTAGGAGCATTGCGATCCCAAAAGTGGTTTAACTCCAAACCGCTTATGACCGCACCCACAATCACATGGTCATAGCCTCGGGTCATATCAAGTGAGGGATTATTTGAAAGGGAGCTAATGCTGACATTCTGAGTTTTCACAAAGAGGGAAAGGGGAAGGTTATGGGTTGTTTTCATACCTATATCAAGGAGCTGAGGGGGTCTATGTTACATCACAAAATGAGACCATTATGGTTTCAGAGAGTCATTAGACTCAAGAATCAAAGATCCTAGACTGGGAGGTCGCATAGCCCTACGGGAGAGTAGGGGGGATGCATCAAAAGGGGAACCTCAAGTGCACCTTTTCCAGATTGATCTTACTGGTTCGTTAACATGGTCAAGCATACGAAAGAAGAGAATGTTTATTTGTCAACCACGTCTTGTGATTATAGTAATCCTGAGTCGATGTCAAAAGGAAAAGAAAATTTAGATCCGCAAGGGTCTCTCCATATAGAGAAACTTGAGAAGGAAACAATGCAATGCATACCAAATGTGTGTACAAAAGAGTGTCGCACAATACTAATGCTCGAGCTGCTCCCAACTAATCTATTGTTGATGACTTAGCTCAAACACCTTGTGCAATGTGTTCCTTAGAAGTGCTTCAAAGTTTCCCTTTGAAATGAGACACATTGTTGTCCATGATCGGGGCTGGTGACTCTTTGAGAAAACTCATTATGAAGTTTGACCCTATTGAAGTGGAACATATCCTTATTTATCATGTATCCTTCCAAATTAACATTATGTATGAAAAAAATGTTATCGGGAGGACCTTCGTCGACAAAGGTGCTTCGAAAGGCCTAGGAGGATATGCATCATCGATCATATTTCCTCCCCGAGATCAGTCATGTGGAAAGCAAAGAATTCTGGTTAGCCAGAGTAGAAAAGTTCACCAGTATCTAAATCCCTTAGCAAAGCATGTTTTTTATGTTGAAGGGAACATGGATAACATATCAAAGACTATTCCAATCAACATTTCTAAAGCCCTCGACATTGTGGATAATGTTTTTATAGGTGTGGATTGTTCTCCTGAAGAGGTCCATGCGTATACTTCTTTGTTTTAATATTTCCATGATGTATTCACCTAATCATACAAATAAATGTTAGGAATAGACGCTTGAATTGTTGAAAATGAGATTTTCACTTACGAGAATGCTAAAATTGTTTGACATAAGTTACGACTTGTTAATTTGAGGAAGGTGACATATATTAAGGTTGAGGTTGAAAATCTTCTTAAGGTGGGTTTTATTTACCCAGTCCCTCTCACTGAATGGGTGTCGAATCTTGTTCTTGTGGAAAAAAAGAAACGAACCATACATGTCTGTATGTATTTCTGAAATATGAATAAAGCATGTTCGAAAGACAACTTTCCCACACCCTTTATCGACCAGATATTGATAAGTGTACGGGAAGTGAAATTTTGTCCTTTGTGGATGGTTTTTCTAAATATAGTCATATTTAGATCAAATCCGAGGACTAAAACAAAACAAAATTTTTATGTCCTTGGGGGACTTTCACATATCGTAAAATTCCTTCTTGTCTTAAAAATGTTGTAGCCACATTTCAACGAGACATGTCATTTTTGCTTCCTCAATTTGATGCATATTGTTGAGGATTATCTGGATGATATCACTAATCTCTCTCGGAAGAGGGTAGATCATCCATCCCACCTTAGAATTATTTTTGAAAGACGTTATCATTATCATATTTAGTCGAACCTGAAAAAATGCATATCCTTTGTTGTATCATGGCATCTGTTGGGTTTCATTGTATCCAACAAAGGGATCATCATTGATCCATTAAAGGTGTAGGCAATAGTTTAGTTTCCACCCTAGTGAAACATTCGTCATTTTTAGAGTCTCCAAGGAAAGGCCAATTTCCTTCGATGTTTTATTATGAACTATGTGCTTGTTAAAGAAAGGGGATCCCTTCATTTGGGATGAGTTCACCCAGAAATCCTTCAAAGCACTCAAGAAATCACTTATGTCTACCACTCTTCTTAGTCCCCCAAACTATAACATGGACTTATTGTTGTATATCACGATAGAAAAAGCCACAATTGGTATGGTTTTGGTTTAAAAGGACGATAGATCGCAAGAGCATGCCATTTATTATCTCAGTCGTGATTTGATTGGACCTGAACTCAATTATTTGCATGTTGAGAAATTAGCCTTGGAAGTCGTTCATGTTATTAAGATACTATGAAATTACATTTTATTATGGAAACCACTGTAGTTTTCAATTTCAATCCATTTCAATACGTCCTGAAACAATGTATCATAGGGGGGAAGTATAATAAATGGATTTTTATTCTATAGGAATTTGATTTGGACTTCATCTCTGCTAAGTCCAAAAACGTATCGATAACACTTTTGCTTGTTTTATGAGAATTTTTTATTTTATTTTAACATGTTCTTCACCTTCCGGTAAACAAAAGTATTTATTTTAATTAGAATTTTACTTTACAGTAAAAGCAAAACTTGTAAAGAATTTTGTTAGCTTTCCACTGACTATTTTTCAATTTTTTTTATTGAGATTTGATATGTCAATTTGGCAATTGTTTGACAGTATGTTCCTTAAAAATGAAGGGAAAGATAATGAGTTATTTTTCCCCCCAACAATGTATCCATTGCTAAAATTTTGTTTTTGACAAATGAAATATACCACAACAATCTACAGAGACTCTATTTTGTGATGACTATAGTTTTGAATGTAACAGATGAATATTATAATTTCTAGAATGTTTTGAAGTTGAACAATCTAAAAAAGTTACAAATTTTAAATACATGTTTTCCCCCACCATGTATCTATCTTAATTTTTACTTAGAAGTAAAATCTAAAAATACCCTTTTAAGAGAACAATTTAAGGATTATGAATATAAATTTTCCATAATTTTCCACTGTATATTTTAAGAAATATGGATTTTTCATTTCACTGAATCATAATTGCACCTAAAAATATTATGCAATGATTTTCTTATAAAATTAAATAAAATTAGATAAAAACAATGAAAATGAAAACAAATTATATCCAATGAAAGTAGATTCAATTTTGAAAATGTTGGTATCAATTTCAAAACTAAATTTTGAGTATTTGTAAGAGTTCGCTACCTCAAAAGATCAAGTAAGATGGAGAGAATTTCCAGTTTCTTGCAAATAGTCCCATTTTCACGTTTTCGTTCGAAATATTATTTCGGCTGAAACCTAGTTTTTAATGGAATTCGTTAAAAATAAATGTTTCAGCCGAAAATTCTTTCAGCCGAAATATGCTTACCGTAGGAAAAAAATTCATCCGAAAAATATTGTACACAAATTTCGAGGGCACCGTTTAATTTGACATGCAAATTTTCAGCCAAAAAATGTTTTGGCCGAAAAAATTCATAGCAACATTTTTTCGGCCAAAAAAATGTCGCTGGGAATTTTAGAGAACCGATTCTCAAAAACGTGGTACCCATCTTCGTGATTTAATGTTTGAAGTTTCATAGGGAGAATGAGGAACCCATGGTTATAGATTCATTTCTTGATGAACATGTGTTCCTTATTTCATCTAGCAATCCTTGGTATGTGGATATCCTTATATATCTCCAAACTCTCAAGTTTTCTCCAAACTATTCACAGGATGATCGACGTCACATTCACCATCAGATGGAGGATTACCTCATCATCGAAAAAACTTTGTACCATCATGGGGTTGATTCGATTGTCCATCATTGTTTAACTCATGAAGAAGCATAATCCATGCTCAATGACTATCACAACGGAGCATGTGGTGGTCACTTATCAGAGTTGAAAACAACCCAAAAAATCTTGTTCGCTGGGTACTTTTGGTCGACAATATTTAAATATTATGTTGAGGCAGTCAAGAAGTTCCTTCCTTGTCATATATTTTCTCGAAAAATGTGTGTGCACCCCTCTCCACTTTTCCATGTCATCGTTTTCGGTCCATTCACAAAGTGGGGTGTTGATTTTACTACATGCCACGCTCCATCAACTACGGGGAATCGTTACATCATCGTTGTTTTCGACTATGGGCGGAGGCCATGCCCACTTTTTTGAATGATGATGAGATTTCAACCTTATTTATATTAAATAAGGTTATCACCATGTTCAAAATTCCAAGAGAGATTTTTACTGACCATGGCATTCACTTTTAGAATTGAATGATGTTTGAATTAGCATCAAAATTGGGATTTAAGTAGGAGCATTCATCTCCTTATTATCCACAAGTGAATGGTCAAGTAGAGGCCGTAAACAAGTCTCTCAAAATCATCCTCCAATGCACTATTAATAAGAGTAAATCTAATTGGAATTTCATGATTTATCTAGTTTTATGGGCTTACTGAACCTTGGTTAAATATGCCACGGGTTTTTCGCGTTTCCATCTTGTTCAAAAAGTAGAGGAAGTCATGTCTGTTGAATGAAAAATCCCCTTATTAAAAATAATTGTAGAGCTTCTACCCGAGACAACATATTTATAAGTGCATCTTTTCTTCTTAGAGTAGCTAGATGAGCTACATTGTGATGCTTCCACTGCGAATGAGATGCACAAAAATGTGTCAAATATCAGTATGATAAGTCGATCCACCCAAGGATTTGTTCTGAGGGTGACCTTGTAACATACCCATCCACCTTCGGGTCGGTCACGCTATCTCAAAAACTCTATTCGAAACTGATTTTGAATTCAGATACCATTTAATTATTAAAGAAGAATGTAAGAAACATGATAAAAACACATGCAACAATGAAGATTCATGATACAACATAACATAATGTATAAACATTCCATGAAAAATAATAATCAACAAGCATGCATGTTATAACATACGAATCTCAGAGACAATAATTCATAACACAATGGAAATAAATATACAATATAGAAACACATGATAGAGAGCACTTATCTTAATCCAAATGGTTCACCAACTGGCTGCAGACCAAGGATGTTCCACCCAACCATAGACAATGTTGTTCCAAGTCTCAATAGACATGTCACCTCTGAGCCAGGGGTATAAATCCATAAGGGAGGTTCCAGGGTGTCACTCAGTTTCCCCAAACCAATCAACACTCAAGCTCTCACAAGTTCCTCAATGCACAACAATCCAAAGTACACAAGCTCTCTTCTCTCCAACCTACACAACCCAAGAAAATTGACCCCCTTCTCTTCTTCACAGTCCCTTAGGTTCTCCACCTCCTTCCAGGGATCCAATGCATCTGGTCAAGAATCTCCATGTTGGGACTCTTAGGACTGTCACCTGTGAATAAAATTTAGTATATGCCAGTGCATCTCAGGCATGAAAACATTAATTCCTAACTGGAATACACCAGTCACTACTACATCCAACAAATAATGGCTTCTTCCTCCATGATTTTCCCCTATGATCTCATTCCAAGAACAAGAATGAATAAGTGAAAAAGTGAATATAATGGAGAGTGTGAACAATGAATAATGAATGAACAGAGTGAGTGAAGAATAAGAACTACTAAACAACCCACACGATGGATTTATATATTTACTTGAAAATCAAGAACCCCGTGGCCTTTCCCCAAGAAGCACATGTAACAACTTCTCTCCATTAAACAATTATGGGTAAATAAAATATGGTAAAATGAATTCTCCCCTGAATCCCCCTCTCTCGTGGAATCATATCCCCCTATAACTCTTGTCCTTGTTTGTATTGCAACCAACGATGTATTTTATTATTAATAATGATCATAGCATTACATTTCCTAGGCAAGCTAGCCTGTTTAATTGTTTGGTCACTTCGACCTTTAATCAAATTAAAAAAATAAATTATTCCATATGGGGACTCAAAACCAGGGTATTATATTTCCCTCCCCCTTATTTTGGCACTGTCCTTTGTGCATATACAAAAAAAAATCAAAATTTAAAAATTTATTCAAAAATTCGTAGGTACTCCGCCTACAAGGAATCTTCATGATCCCAAGTATTATATTCAGGACTGTAGTAGGTCCACTGAACTTTTACTATCTCTATAACCCGATTCAATAGGATTTTTTACTTTTGTGTCCAATATATGCACTGGATGGACTTGAAAGTCTCATTATGGATCTACCTTAATCAAATTCCAATCAACAACATTGTTAGGATCACATATATACTTTTTCAGCGATCAGACATGAAATACATTATGCACATTAATGGAAGTAGGAAATGCAAGCATGTATGCAACTGGCCCTATTTTTTCCAAGTTCTCAAATGGACCACATAATCTGGCTACTAGATTTGTACAACTACCCAAATTCAATGAGCTCTTCTTGGTATTAACTTTTAAAAGAACATGCTCCCCCACTTTAAATTCACTAGATGTCCTGTTCTTATATGCATAACTTTTTTTTCTATCTTGAATTGCCTTTATATTCTGCTCAATTCTAACCATCTGGTATTCCATGTCCTTGAGAAATCCTGGCCCAAGTACTACTCTGTCTGCTGGGTTGTCCCAAATCTCTAGAGTATTGCATTTTCTACCATACAAAGCCTCAAATGGGATCATCTTCAATGAATATTGATACCCATTATTATAGGCAAACTCAACCAAATGCAAGTAGTCTCCCCTCTTAGATTGTTTATCCATCACATACATTCTCAACATGTCATCAATCACTTGGTTGACTCTCTCTGTCTTCCCATCTGACTGTGGTATTGCGATAAAAATCATATTTGTACCAAATCCTTTAAATAAACCCCTCCATAAATTTGAATTAAACTTTGTATCTCTTTCTGAAACAATTTCCTTAGGTATCCCATGCAACCTAGTAATTTCTCTCATGTATATTTTTGCAATATTAGTTGTTGTATGAGTCATTTTCACAGGAACAAAATGAGCAACCTTTGTCAATTTATTCACAACTACCATTATGGAATCATGTTTCCTTGTTGTCATGGGAAAATTAGTTATAAAATCAATGGTTACCACTTCCCATTTCTTCTCTGGAATTGGAAACGGTTGAAGAAAACCTGCTAGGTGTCTATGCTCAAATTTTACTATCTGAAATTCCATACATCTGGAAATGTAATAAACAACATCCTTCTTCATTCCTGGCCAAAAGAATTGGATTCTTACTGCTGCAATTTGTTTTTGGTAACTGAGATGTTTGGCATATGGAATATTATTCATTTCTTTTAATACCAAATTCCTAAGTTCTCCATAAGTAGGAACATAAAATTTATTCTTATTCATAAGTGTAACACACCCCACCACCCACAGGCCGGGGTACGCTACCCTCAAGCCCACCCTTGGATTTCTTTCTCTTACCGATACATTTTTAAATTAATAAGGATGCATAAAATAAAATATCTAACGACATGTACATCAATAACCAGCGAGCATGCATATTCTAAATATTCAATTAAACGATAAATAAATACACATCAGAATACATTCCTATATAGGTAAATAATACCATAACAAAGAGCACTTATCTTTATAAAAGATGACTGGTTCACCAACTGGTTGCAAACCAAGGATGTTGCACCCAATCGTAAACACTACTACTCCAAATCTCAACAATAATGTCATCCCCAATCCAGGGCTATGAATCCACAAGGATGGTTCCAGAGTGTTACTTGGCTTCCCAAACCAGTCAACACTCAAGCTCTCACAGGCTTTCCCAGCACTCACAACAGTCCAAGTACCCAACTCTCTTCTACCCAGCCTGCACCACCCAATAGAATTGACCTCCACCTTTCTCTGCCATGTAGTCCCTCAAGCAGTCCTTCTCCTTCCAGGGCTCAAGGACAACTATTCTAGAATCTCAATTATGGAACTCTAAGGACTAACATATGTGAACAAAGCTAGACACAGGCCAACACATATCAGACATGTAGGCCTCGAGTCATGGCTGGATTACACCAACAACCACTACAACCAACAATACCATGGATACTCTTTGACGATTAGTTTTCCTTTCCCAAGCCAAGACACAGATAAGGAAGATGAACAGGCGATGAATATGAATGGAGTGATATCTCCACCCAAGGTGCGAAACAATGAACAAATAAGTGAAATGAATGCGTGAGGAAAAGAATGGAATGAAAGAATAAGTGAAGGAGTGAACGAGCCAACCCACCAATCATACCAGGGATGGTTTTAAGTATTTTCATGGGGAATCAAGGACCTCCTGGCCTCCCCCAAGAAGCTCATGTAACTGATCCACCCCCTTAGACAAAAGGGTAATTAAAATAGGAAATAAACATTTATCCCCTCAATTCCCCTCTCTTGTGGAATCATAGCCCCTTATAACTCTAGTCCTTGTCTGTCTAGCAGCCAACGATGTATTTATTATTAATAATGATAAAAAAATTACATTTCTTGGGCACACTAGAATTTTAATAATTGTTTGGGAACTCTAGACTCTTATCATTGTAACAATACATTATTTAAAATGGGGGTTCAAAACCCGGGGTATTACATCCCCTCCCCCTTATTTGGCACTGTCCTCAGTGCACATAAAAAATAGAGATTAAATCTCAAAATTCATTCAAAAACATGCGGGTACTCTGCCCACATGGAATCTTCATGCTCCCAAGTAGCATCTTCGGGATTGTGGCAGGTCCACTGAACTTTTACTAGCTCTATAAGTCGATTCCAGAGCATTTTGACCTTTCTGTCCAATACCCACACTGGCTGAACCTGAAAGTTTCCCTCTGTCTCTACCTGAATCAGATGCCAATCAATAACATGGTTTGGATCATGTACATATTTCTTTAGTAAAGAGACATGAAATACATTATGCACATTCATGGAAGAAGACAATGCAAGCATGTATGCAACTGGCCCTATTCTGTCTAATATTTCAAATGGACCATAGAATCTGGATGCCAACTTTGTACAACTACCCAATTTCAAGGAGATTTTCTAGGGCTTCACTTTCAAAAGTACATGATCCCCTAATTTAAATTCTCTAGATGTCCTATTGTTACTTGCATAAACTTTCTGTCTATCCCGAGCTTCCTTCAAATTCTGCTTGATTTTAACCATCTGGTCTTCCATATCCTTGAGCAACTCCGACCCAAGTACCACTCTATCTGCTGGGTTATCCCAACTCACTGGAGTATTTCATTTCCTACCATACAAGGATTCAAATGGTATCATTCTCAATGAAGCTTGATACCCATTATTATATGCAAACTCAACCAAGTGTAAGTAATATTCCCACTTAGATGGCTTATCCATCACATACATTCTCAACATATCTTCAATTACTTGGTTGACCCTCTCTGTTTGTCCATCTGATTATGGATGGTATGTTGTGCTAAAGTTTAGATTTGTAACAAATCCTTTAAATAATCCCCTTCAGAAATTAGACTTAAACTTTGTATCTCTTTCCGAGACAATTGTCCTAGGTATACCATGCAACCTAGCAATCTCCCTCATGTAAATTTCTGCAATATTAGTTGTTGTATGTGTTTTTTTTACAAGAACAAAATGAGCAGACTTTGTTAATTTTTCAACCACCACCATTATTGAATCATGTTGCCTTGTTTTCCTTGGTAATTTAGTTATTAAATCAATGATTATCACCTCCCATTTCTTCTCTGGGATTGGTAATGGCTGCAGCAAACCTGCTATGTGCCTATGCTCAACCTTCGCCTTCTGACATTCCATACATCGAGCAATGTAATAAAAAACATCCTTTTTCATTCCTGGCCAAAAGAATTGGATTCTTACTGCTGTAATCATTTTCTGGTAACCGGGATATCCAGCATAAGGAACATCATGCATTTCCTTCAATATCAAATTCCTTAGTTCTATGGAACTAGGAACATAGATTCTATTCTTATGCATGAGTAATCCATCTTCCTTTATCTCATACTCCTTTATTTTTTGTTGTACATCTCCTCGTTGTAAGCTTTCCTTTACCTGTAGGTAATGCTGATATGTAACGAGATCATCTAAAATTTTTCTCTTCAAGTCTGACTGATGCATACTGACAACAGTAGCATGCATTAGATGCACTCTTATACTAAGTGAATCGACAAATTTATTTTCTTTTCCTTTGATATGCTCGATATTGAGGTCGTATTCACTTAAAAATTCCATCCATCTTGTTTTCCCGGAATTCGAGGTTGGCTGTTTAAAAAGATAATTCAGGCCAATGTGGTATGTTTTTAATTCAAATCTCTTCCCCATGAGGTAATGCGTCCACATATTCAAGGTGTGGACAATGGCAGGAAGCTCCTAGTCAAGTGTGGCATAGTTCATCTCATGTTCCTTAATATTTCCAGACTCATAACAAATAACATGTCCATTTTTCATGAGGACTCCCCCAAGTCCTTCCTTACATGCATTTGTACATACCACAAAACTTTCATTTGGGTCAACAATCTTTAACACAGGTGCACTAGTAATTAATTCCTTCAACAAATTGAAATTCTTTTCACACTTAGGTGTCCATTGAAATTTAGTTCCCTTATTTTGAAAAGAAGTGATGGGATGAGCAATCTTAGAGAACGCTACTATGAACCTTATGTAGTAACCAACTAATCCCATAAAAGATATGACTTCTGACACATTTATGGGTGTTGGCCATCCTCTAATAGCTTCAATCTTCTATGGATCTGTTGCTATGCCCTGTTTTGAAATAATGTGTCCCAAGTAATGGATCTTCTTTTGATAAAAAGAACACTTACTCGACTTGGCATACAACTGATTTTCTCTCATCACTTGAAATAGCAGTCTTAATTGATGTTCATTCTCCTCTTCAGACTTAGAATAGATAAGTATGTCATCTAATAACACTATGACAAACTTATCCAAATAATTTTTGAATATGCCATTCATTAAGCACATAAAGACAACTGGTGCATTGGTCAGTCCAAATGGCACCACTACAAATTCACAATGCCCATACCTGATTCTAAAGTTTATATTATGAATGTATTCTTCCTTGATCCTTATTTGATGGTATCCTAACCTTGGGTCAATCTTCGAGAATATCTTTGCTCCTCTTAGTTGATCAAAGAGGTCATCAATTTTGGGTAGAGGATACTTGTTTGTTATAGTATACTTATTCAATTGTCTAAAGTCAATACACAGCCTCAAGGTTCCATCCTTATTTTTGACAAAAAGTATTGGCGCTCCCCAAGGTGAAACACTTCGATGTATGTACCCTTTCTTCAACAATTCCTCCAACTGCATTTGTAATTCTTTTAACTATGGTGTTCTCATTCTATAAGTTGTTTTTGACATCGGGCTAGCTCCATGCACTACATCAATTGAGAAGTCTATATCTCTTCTTGGTGGAAGCCCTGGTATTTCTTGGAATACATCTTCAAATTCCTGTAGTACCGAAAAAGCTTCAAGGCTTGGCCTCTTTGTATTTTCTGGCTCTTCCACATGAGATGCATACAATTGAAATCCTTTTCTAAAACATCTCTTCAATTGTAAGGCTGCAATCTCCCTTATAGAGATGGGTTTTGGAACTCCTTTAAAAGTGTTATATTTTCCATCTTCATTAAGAGAGGTAAATGTCTTGCTATGACAATATAGGACAACATGATGCTTGCCCAACCATTCCATTCCAATTGGAATATCATAAGACTCCAATGGTATGATATTTAGATCAGCACTAGTATTCACACCAATAAGACTTATGGAACCTCCTCTGACCATATCATGGATTCTCCTTTTGGTTCCAGTGGCTAACTGAACCAAACTTGATTTTCCAAGATTACTTTTGTCCAAATGTAATCTATCAACTATTTTAGGATCAATGTAAAAATGAATTTCTCCCAAATCAATTAAAATATAAACATGATGATTTATGATCTTACCTTCCACCTCGATCATATTGGATTGATACTCTTCTTGTCGATCATCTAAAGATGCATATATTCTTCCCATATCTTCGACTGTTGCAGCCTCTTGGACGTTGTGCATAGTCTTCACTCTGTCTTTTTTGTGTGGGGAATCCTTGTACATGTGATCTTCCTTGCATCCCCAACATTGGATTGATGGTATTCCCCTTTTTCCCAAGGAGTCTTCTTTCTTGGATTCACCCTTAGCATACTTATCTTGATGATTTCTATTAGGCTCATTCCTATTGAAGGGAGGTTTGAATCCTTTCCTCCTCTGATTGGACTTCTCCTTCTTTTTATCCTTCCAAGATTTCTGCAAGGATTCTCTTCCATGGCCTTGCTCATATAGGTATTTAGCCTACTTGATGGCCTCAATCAAGGTCTTGGGATCATCATACCTAATCTTTTCTTTATAAAAGGTTGGGACTCCACTTAGAAATATTTGTATTTTCACCTTCTCATCATCAATGAACATGACATACTTTAACGATCCCAATAAATTCTTCTCATATTCTACCATAGTCATGCTTCTCAACTTCAGTTCAAAGAACTCCTGCATTTTATTGTCATAGAAATGCTTTTAGAGGTACTCCTTATAGAATTACTTCTTGAACAACTTCCAAGTGATCCTACTCTCTTTAATATGTTCAACTTGCTTTAGTTGATCCCACCACATTGCAGCTTTCCTGTGTAAATGGTAGGTGGCAATCCTGGCTTCCAGGTTTGATGAATAGTTATGCAATTGGAAATACCTCCTCATTCCAAGAAACCATGCTTTGACATCATCTTCCCTTTATTTTTCACCATCAAAGGAGGGTTGCTTAAGCTTCCTCAACTCTCCTTGCAAACTATCCACTTCTTGTCTCCTTCTCTAGTGCCTAACAAGAGACACCTATGGACTGCTTATGGAATCTTTCGATGCATAAACAATTCTTTTTGAGTAAGGAGGTGAGTGGTGTCTATGAGTTCTTCTGGAACTTCTCAAATAACCAAATATTCCATGATCCTCTCTTCTTTCAAAAAACCTGCCTTCTTCCTCTTGTTTTGANAACTATTCTAGAATCTCAATTATGGAACTCTAAGGACTAACATATGTGAACAAAGCTAGACACAGGCCAACACATATCAGACATGTAGGCCTCGAGTCATGGCTGGATTACACCAACAACCACTACAACCAACAATACCATGGATACTCTTTGACGATTAGTTTTCCTTTCCCAAGCCAAGACACAGATAAGGAAGATGAACAGGCGATGAATATGAATGGAGTGATATCTCCACCCAAGGTGCGAAACAATGAACAAATAAGTGAAATGAATGCGTGAGGAAAAGAATGGAATGAAAGAATAAGTGAAGGAGTGAACGAGCCAACCCACCAATCATACCAGGGATGGTTTTAAGTATTTTCATGGGGAATCAAGGACCTCCTGGCCTCCCCCAAGAAGCTCATGTAACTGATCCACCCCCTTAGACAAAAGGGTAATTAAAATAGGAAATAAACATTTATCCCCTCAATTCCCCTCTCTTGTGGAATCATAGCCCCTTATAACTCTAGTCCTTGTCTGTCTAGCAGCCAACGATGTATTTATTATTAATAATGATAAAAAAATTACATTTCTTGGGCACACTAGAATTTTAATAATTGTTTGGGAACTCTAGACTCTTATCATTGTAACAATACATTATTTAAAATGGGGGTTCAAAACCCGGGGTATTACATCCCCTCCCCCTTATTTGGCACTGTCCTCAGTGCACATAAAAAATAGAGATTAAATCTCAAAATTCATTCAAAAACATGCGGGTACTCTGCCCACATGGAATCTTCATGCTCCCAAGTAGCATCTTCGGGATTGTGGCAGGTCCACTGAACTTTTACTAGCTCTATAAGTCGATTCCAGAGCATTTTGACCTTTCTGTCCAATACCCACACTGGCTGAACCTGAAAGTTTCCCTCTGTCTCTACCTGAATCAGATGCCAATCAATAACATGGTTTGGATCATGTACATATTTCTTTAGTAAAGAGACATGAAATACATTATGCACATTCATGGAAGAAGACAATGCAAGCATGTATGCAACTGGCCCTATTCTGTCTAATATTTCAAATGGACCATAGAATCTGGATGCCAACTTTGTACAACTACCCAATTTCAAGGAGATTTTCTAGGGCTTCACTTTCAAAAGTACATGATCCCCTAATTTAAATTCTCTAGATGTCCTATTGTTACTTGCATAAACTTTCTGTCTATCCCGAGCTTCCTTCAAATTCTGCTTGATTTTAACCATCTGGTCTTCCATATCCTTGAGCAACTCCGACCCAAGTACCACTCTATCTGCTGGGTTATCCCAACTCACTGGAGTATTTCATTTCCTACCATACAAGGATTCAAATGGTATCATTCTCAATGAAGCTTGATACCCATTATTATATGCAAACTCAACCAAGTGTAAGTAATATTCCCACTTAGATGGCTTATCCATCACATACATTCTCAACATATCTTCAATTACTTGGTTGACCCTCTCTGTTTGTCCATCTGATTATGGATGGTATGTTGTGCTAAAGTTTATATTTGTAACAAATCCTTTAAATAATCCCCTTCAGAAATTAGACTTAAACTTTGTATCTCTTTCCAAGACAATTGTCCTAGGTATACCATGCAACCTAGCAATCTCCCTCATGTAAATTTCTGCAATATTAGTTGTTGTATGTGTTGTTTTTACAAGAACAAAATGAGCAGACTTTGTTAATTTTTCAACCACCACCATTATTGAATCATGTTGCCTTGTTGTCCTTGGTAATTTAGTTATGAAATCAATGATTATCACCTCCCATTTCTTCTCTGGGATTGGTAATGGCTGCAGCAAACCTGCTATGTGCCTATGCTCAACCTTCACCTTCTGACATTCCATACATCAAGCAATGTAATAAAAAACATCCTTTTTCATTCCTGGCCAAAAGAATTGGATTCTTACTGCTGTAATCATTTTCTGGTAACCGGGATATCCAACATAAGGAACATCATGCATTTCCTTCAATATCAAATTCCTTAGTTCTATGGAACTAGGAACATAGATTCTATTCTTATGCATGAGTAATCCATCTTCCTTTATCTCATACTCCTTTATTTTTTGTTGTACATCTCCTCGTTGTAAGCTTTCCTTTACCTGTAGGTAATGCTGATATGTAACGAGATCATCTAAAATTTTTCTCTTCAAGTCTGACTGATGCATACTGACAACAGTAGCATGCATTAGATGCACTCTTATACTAAGTGAATCGACAAATTTATTTTCTTTTCCTTTGATATGCTCGATATTGAGGTCGTATTCACTTAAAAATTCCATCCATCTTGTTTTCCCGGAATTCGAGGTTGGCTGTTTAAAAAGATAATTCAGGCCAATGTGGTATGTTTTTAATTCAAATCTCTTCCCCATGAGGTAATGCGTCCACATATTCAAGGTGTGGACAATGGCAGGAAGCTCCTAGTCAAGTGTGGCATAGTTCATCTCATGTTCCTTAATATTTCCAGACTCATAACAAATAACATGTCCATTTTTCATGAGGACTCCCCCAAGTCCTTCCTTACATGCATTTGTACATACCACAAAACTTTCATTTGGGTCAACAATCTTTAACACAGGTGCACTAGTAATTAATTCCTTCAACAAATTGAAATTCTTTTCACACTTAGGTGTCCATTGAAATTTAGTTCCCTTATTTTGAAAAGAAGTGATGGGATGAGCAATCTTAGAGAACGCTACTATGAACCTTATGTAGTAACCAACTAATCCCATAAAAGATATGACTTCTGACACATTTATGGGTGTTGGCCATCCTCTAATAGCTTCAATCTTCTATGGATCTGTTGCTATGCCCTGTTTTGAAATAATGTGTCCCAAGTAATGGATCTTCTTTTGATAAAAAGAACACTTACTCGACTTGGCATACAACTGATTTTCTCTCATCACTTGAAATAGCAGTCTTAATTGATGTTCATTCTCCTCTTCAGACTTAGAATAGATAAGTATGTCATCTAATAACACTATGACAAACTTATCCAAATAATTTTTGAATATGCCATTCATTAAGCACATAAAGACAACTGGTGCATTGGTCAGTCCAAATGGCACCACTACAAATTCACAATGCCCATACCTGATTCTAAAGTTTATATTATGAATGTATTCTTCCTTGATCCTTATTTGATGGTATCCTAACCTTGGGTCAATCTTCGAGAATATCTTTGCTCCTCTTAGTTGATCAAAGAGGTCATCAATTTTGGGTAGAGGATACTTGTTTGTTATAGTATACTTATTCAATTGTCTAAAGTCAATACACAGCCTCAAGGTTCCATCCTTATTTTTGACAAAAAGTATTGGCGCTCCCCAAGGTGAAACACTTCGATGTATGTACCCTTTCTTCAACAATTCCTCCAACTGCATTTGTAATTCTTTTAACTATGGTGTTCTCATTCTATAAGTTGTTTTTGACATCGGGCTAGCTCCATGCACTACATCAATTGAGAAGTCTATATCTCTTCTTGGTGGAAGCCCTGGTATTTCTTGGAATACATCTTCAAATTCCTGTAGTACCGAAAAAGCTTCAAGGCTTGGCCTCTTTGTATTTTCTGGCTCTTCCACATGAGATGCATACAATTGAAATCCTTTTCTAAAACATCTCTTCAATTGTAAGGCTGCAATCTCCCTTATAGAGATGGGTTTTGGAACTCCTTTAAAAGTGTTATATTTTCCATCTTCATTAAGAGAGGTAAATGTCTTGCTATGACAATATAGGACAACATGATGCTTGCCCAACCATTCCATTCCAATTGGAATATCATAAGACTCCAATGGTATGATATTTAGATCAGCACTAGTATTCACACCAATAAGACTTATGGAACCTCCTCTGACCATATCATGGATTCTCCTTTTGGTTCCAGTGGCTAACTGAACCAAACTTGATTTTCCAAGATTACTTTTGTCCAAATGTAATCTATCAACTATTTTAGGATCAATGTAAAAATGAATTTCTCCCAAATCAATTAAAATATAAACATGATGATTTATGATCTTACCTTCCACCTCGATCATATTGGATTGATACTCTTCTTGTCGATCATCTAAAGATGCATATATTCTTCCCATATCTTCGACTGTTGCAGCCTCTTGGACGTTGTGCATAGTCTTCACTCTGTCTTTTTTGTGTGGGGAATCCTTGTACATGTGATCTTCCTTGCATCCCCAACATTGGATTGATGGTATTCCCCTTTTTCCCAAGGAGTCTTCTTTCTTGGATTCACCCTTAGCATACTTATCTTGATGATTTCTATTAGGCTCATTCCTATTGAAGGGAGGTTTGAATCCTTTCCTCCTCTGATTGGACTTCTCCTTCTTTTTATCCTTCCAAGATTTCTGCAAGGATTCTCTTCCATGGCCTTGCTCATATAGGTATTTAGCCTACTTGATGGCCTCAATCAAGGTCTTGGGATCATCATACCTAATCTTTTCTTTATAAAAGGTTGGGACTCCACTTAGAAATATTTGTATTTTCACCTTCTCATCATCAATGAACATGACATACTTTAACGATCCCAATAAATTCTTCTCATATTCTACCATAGTCATGCTTCTCAACTTCAGTTCAAAGAACTCCTGCATTTTATTGTCATAGAAATGCTTTTAGAGGTACTCCTTATAGAATTACTTCTTGAACAACTTCCAAGTGATCCTACTCTCTTTAATATGTTCAACTTGCTTTAGTTGATCCCACCACATTGCAGCTTTCCTGTGTAAATGGTAGGTGGCAATCCTGGCTTCCAGGTTTGATGAATAGTTATGCAATTGGAAATACCTCCTCATTCCAAGAAACCATGCTTTGACATCATCTTCCCTTTATTTTTCACCATCAAAGGAGGGTTGCTTAAGCTTCCTCAACTCTCCTTGCAAACTATCCACTTCTTGTCTCCTTCTCTAGTGCCTAACAAGAGACACCTATGGACTGCTTATGGAATCTTTCGATGCATAAACAATTCTTTTTGAGTAAGGAGGTGAGTGGTGTCTATGAGTTCTTCTGGAACTTCTCAAATAACCAAATATTCCATGATCCTCTCTTCTTTCAAAAAACCTGCCTTCTTCCTCTTGTTTTGAGTTTGATCCCCTCTTTGTTTGCCTCTGCAACTGATTTTTTGCTTTGTATCTCTGCACTTCTATTTTTAGGATTCTTATAGTTTCTATTAATGTTTCCTGCTCTCCTCTTCCCTTGAATCCATTGGACTCTATCTCTGCATTACCAACTCTGGTATTCTGGCCTTTGACCTCTATTTCATGGTTGGAGGCTTCCTCACCTTCTCCCATATCTCGAATCTTTATTCTGAGCTGATATGTTTAATCTGTTAATTATGCAAAATGTGCAAGTGACCATTTTGTTAGAATTATGCTTATGATAATTTTTTTTTTGTCAACAATGCTACAACTCCTTTGAAGAACATATATGTATCAATATGCACTATATAACACTTCCATGTTATCCCTTAGTCAATACAAAATTTAATTCTGCATAGGCACTCCCTTCAAACCACTTCCCCAGGTGACCACGGCTAGAAACCACGGCCAAATCCTTCCCGGCGCTTTCTGTGTTAGAAAATTACTATAGCAGAGAATGTGTGGTTGAAAATCTATTGAGGGCTGAGATTGACGTTCAACATTAATTGCGGGCTGACAATGTGCTCTCTCTTTATCAGAGAGCTCTTTCCCCATAATCTGAAAATTTCTCAGCCAAAGCTCCTTTAAATCACGGTCGTTGATCCCTTGTCTTGATGAGATCAACGATGCTGGAAAATAGCGGGCTGCTAACTAGCACGTCTACTAATTTTTCCTCCTCTCCCCGCAATGGTCCCCCACTGTCTATTTTATGTTCACAGATCGATGACTGTCCGTGGGTCCTGCTTCCTTAGCACCTTATTCCAATCTCACATTGATAGGCGGTAGCTCCTTCCTCGCCTGTGACCTTGGGATGTGACCGAGGGCTTACCCTCCTAGCACTTCGCAACTTCGTAACCTTAAGCCAGGACTAGATCAATGGTCCTCATACTCATTAATGATCAATGATCGAGATCCACTTCGGGAATCTGCGCTTCAGGAGTTTGACACTTTCAGCCTCTGCTTTCTCCCAGATTACTCTGTACCCGAAGTTCTATATCATGCATCGCACATCCACCTCAAATCAATGGCTCTAGTCCACTTTGGGACTTCGGCCTTAAAAAGTCTCAAATTCCCTTTTTTTCTTCCTCCCAGAGTGCTTCCACCTAGAGTTCATGATCTGCCGACGTGTGTCCTCCCACATATCGAAATCTATGAATCACTTCATCTCTTCGGGCTTTAGGAGTTTCAAACTCTCCGCCTTCACTTTCTCCTGGAGTGATTCTACCTGAAGTTGACGATCTATCGACACATGTCTCTCACATATCAATGACTATAAATCACTTCGGCTCTTCGGGCTTCGAGAGTTTCAAACTCTCCTCCTTCACTTTCTCTTGTAGTTCTTTGACCCGAAGTTGATGATCTGTCAATGCGTGTCTCTCACAGATCAATGACTGTGAATTGCTTCGGCTCTTCAGGCTTTGGAACTTTGGGCTTCGGGAGTTTTCCATACTAGCACACTCAAATTCTCCCAAACTCTGAATTCTCAAACTGACCAATCTACCGAACCGTGTCTCCCTTATCAGGCGGTTCGTATCAACTCTGGAATTCAGGACTTCAGAAGTTCTGGATTTTCGCATCCATCTTTCTTTCGAAGTGGTTATCCGCCAAAGTACAGGATCTCCTGCCATGTTTCCACTTCGATCAATGGTCTATATCTACTCTGGTTCTTCGGAGCTTCGGGCTTCTATATTCCTTTACTCACTCATATTCTTCTTTTTTCTTGCTGGAGTACGAGATCACCTAGCACATGTCCCCTTCTTGAATATCGATGGTCATGAGTGATTGCAGAGACTCAAATCGCTCACTCTGTAATTTTCTTGTCGATCTCCACAAAGAGAAGATGCTCATCCGTAGTGGGATCGATATCCATCGTTGATATATTGATCTAGCAAGATCAACGATCCTGAGTGATTGCAGGCTCAGAACTTGCAACAACTTTAATTTTCTTACCGATCCCCGCAATGCCTCCCCATCGTCGATTTATTTAAAATGAGATCTGCCAGTTGTGACTTACCTTTTCTTCTCCTTCATCAGACGACCCTTGTTCACCTACCCTCTGATCCAACTATCCCAGATCTCTCTTGATCCCACAGTGGTGATCGCTCCCGAATCCAAAAGGGACAGTCATGATCCTTCGAACCCTTACAAAGGATCTCTGACATTATAGCTCTTGCGTAGACTTTGCAACGCCATTCCTCCTGAGATTTTCATCTTCACAGTCAGAATTCAATATCAACCATGAGACTCTGACCAACAGACCCAGCCCATACTGGTCTGATGTTTCAACCAGAAGCTTTGATACCAATCTGTAACACACCCTGCCACCCACAGATCAGGGTACGCTACCCTGAAGACCACAGTTGGAATTCTTTATCTTACTGATACCTTTTTAAATTAATAAGGACACATAAAAGAAAAGATCTAATGACATGCACAATAATAACCAGAAGGCATGCAAATTCTAAAGATTCAATTAAACGATAAATAAATACACAACAAAATACATTCATATACAGGTAAATAATACAATAACAAAGAGCACTTATATTTATAAAATATGACACCAACTGGCTGCACACCAACAAATTTCCACCTAACCGTAGACACTACTGCTCAAAATATCAACAATAGTGTCACCTTCGAGCTAGGGCTATGGATCCACAAGGACGGTTCCAGAGTGTTACTTGGCTTCCCAAACCAGGCAGTACTCAAGCTCTCATAGGATTTCCCAACACTCACAACAATCCAAGTACCCAACTCTCTTCTACCCATCCTACACCACCCAAGAGAATGGAACTCCACCCTTCTCTACCATGCAGTCCCTCAGGCAGTCCTTCTCCTTCCAGGTCTCCAGTGGAACTGGTCCAAAATCTCAATTCCAGAACTA
>JZKD02S1750684.1:97597-112919 GCA_000966675.3 Picea glauca
ATTTCCCAACACTCACAACAATCCAAGTACCCAACTCTCTTCTACCCATCCTACACCACCCAAGAGAATGGAACTCCACCCTTCTTTGCCATGCAGTCCCTCAGGCAGTCCTTCTCCTTCCAGGTCTCCAGTGGAACTGGTCCAAAATCTCAATTCCAGAACTATAAGGACTTGCAGCTGTGAAAAAATATGGACACATGCCAACTCATCTCAGACATGCAGGCCTTGAGTCATGGTTGGATTACACCAATGACCACTAAAACCAAAAATACCATGGCTACTCTTAGACAGTTTGTTTTCCTTTCCCAAGCCAAGACACAGATGAAGAAGATGAATGGGTGACGAAAATGAATGGAGTGAGATCTTCACCCAAGGTGCGAAAAAATGAACAAATCATTGAAATGAATGCATGAGGGAAATAATGGAATGAAAGAAGAAGTGAAGAAGTGAATGAGCCAACCCCCCAATCATACCAGGGACGAGTTTAAGTATTTTCGTGGGGAATCAAGAACCTCCTGGCCTCCCCCAAGAAGCTCATGTAACTGATCCACTCCCTTAGACAAAAGGGTAATTAAAATAGTAAATAAATATTTATCCTCTCAAGCCCCCTCTCTTGTGGAATCACATCCCCCTATAACTCTAGTCCTTGTTCGTCTAGCATCCATCGATGTACTTATTATTAATAATGATCAAAACATTACATTTCTTGGGCACACTGGCCTTTTAATAATTGTTTGGGCACTCAGTCCTCTCAACATTGTAACAATACATTATTTAAAATGGGGGTTCAAAACCCAGGGTGTTACAATAAGTAATCCATCTTCCTTAATCTCATACTCTTTAATTTTATGTTGTAATTTTTCTTACTGTAAAATTTCTTTTACTTGTAGGTAATGCTAATTTGTAACAACAACATCTAAAATTCATCTCTTTAAATCTGACTGATGCATACTAATAGTTGTAGCATGCATGAGATGTACTTTTCTGCTAAGTGCATAAACAACTTTATTTTCTTTTCCCTTGATATGCTTGATGTCAAAGTCATACTCACTTAAAAATTTCAGCCATCTTCTTTTCCTAGAATTCAAAGTTGGATGTTCAAAAATATATTTCAGACCACTATGGTATGTCCTTAATTCAAATATTTCTCCCATGAGATAATGCCTCCAGATATTCGATGCATGAACTATTGCAGCAAGCTCCAAATCATGTGTGGCATAATTCCTATCATGTTCTTTGATTTTTCTGGACTCATAACCAATGACATGTCCATTTTGAGTGAGGACTCCACCAAGTCCTTCTTTGCATGCATTTGTACATACCACAAAATTCTCATTTAGGTTAGGAATTTTTAAACCAGGTGCACTAGTAAGCAATTCTTTCAGCAAATTAAAGTTCTCTTGACACTCAGTTGTCCATTAAAATTTAATTCCATTATTTTGTAAAGAAGTTATGGGATGAGAAATCTTAGAGAACCCTGCTATAAACCTCTTGTAATATCTAGCTAATCCCATAAAATATTTGATTTTTGAAACATTCTTGGGTGCTGGCCATCCTCTAATGGATTCAATATTTTTTGGGTCTACTGCTATACCTTGTTATGAAATAATATGACCTAAATAATGGATTTGTTCTTGGTAAAAAGAACACTTACTAAGATTGGCATAAAGTTGGTGTTCCATCAACACTTGCAACACCAACCTCAAGTGATGTTCATGCTCTTCCTCAGACTTAGAATAAATAAGTATGTCATCCAAGAATACAATGAAAAAATTATCCAGGTAATTTATGAATATTCCATTCATTAAGCACATAAATACAACTGGTGCATTGGTCAGTCCAAATGGCACCACTACAAACTCATAATGTCCATACCTGGTTTCGAAGGTTGTCTTATTAAAGTTATCTTCCTTGATTCTTACCTGATGGTATCCAAACTCAAGTCTATCTTTGAAAATATATTTTACCCTCTTAGTTGATCAAAGAGGCCATCAATTATGGGTAGAGGGTATTTGTTCTTCACAATGAATTTATTCAGCTGTCTAAAGTCTATACACAATCTCAATGTTCCATCCTTATTTTTGACAAAGAGTATTGGTTCTCCCCAAGGTGAAACACTTGGAAATATGTACCCTTACTGCATTTGTGATTCTTTCAATTCAGGTGTACTCATTCTGTAAGGTGTTTTTGATACTGGGGAATCTCCTAGTACTAAATCAATAGAGAAATCCATCTCCCTCTTCGGTGGCAATCTTCGTATTTATTGGAATACATATTCAAACTCTTTCAATACTGGAGAATCTCCAAGGCTTGCCCCTTTTGTCCTTTTTGGCCCCTCCACTTGAGTTTCATACAATTGACATCCTTTCCTAAAACATTTCTTCAACTATAAAGCTAAAATATCCCGTATAGAAATGGGTCTTGGAATTCCGTCCACAATGCTTTGTTTTCCTTCTTCATCATGACATGTAAAGGTCTTGTTATGAAAATCTAGGACAACATGGTGCTGGTCCATCCAATCCATTCCAATTAGGATGTCATAAGACCCTAATGGGATGATATTCATATCAACAACTGTATTTAATCCATTAATATTTATTGGACAACTTCTGATAGCCTCATTGATCCTTCTTTTGGTTCCAATGGCTAGTTGAACCAAACTTGACTTTCCTAGATTACTTTTCTCCAAATGTAATCTATACACGTTTATAGGATCAATGTAACAATGAATTTCTCCTGAATCAATTAAAATAGCATCAGGATGATTAATTATCTTACCTTCCACTTCAATCATATTGGATTGGTAGTTTTTTGGTCGATATTCTAAGGATGCATATATCTTTCCCATGTCGTCCACTGTTGTAGCCTTTTGGATGTTGTGCATGGTCTTCACTTTATATCATCTGTGATGGAAATCCTTGTATAGGTGATTTTCCTTGCACCACCAACATTGGATTGGTGGACTTACTCTTTTCCGCAAGGGATCCTCTTTCTTGTTTTCATCCTTAACAGACTGATATTTTTGATTTTTATTAGGGTTGTTTTTACTAAAAGGAGGTTTGAACCCCTTCCCCCTCTGATCAAATTTATCCTTCTTCTTATCCTTTCAATATTTCTACATTGATTCTTTGTCGTTTCCTTGCTCATACATGTACTTATCCTTGATGATGGTCTCATTCAATGTCCTAGGCTCATCATATTTTATCTTCTCTTTATAATCGGATGGAAATCCACTTAAAAACCTTTGTATCTTCACTTTTTCATCTTTTATAAATCCTACATACTTCAACTATCCCAAGAACCTCTTCTCAATTGTTCATGGTCATGCTTCCTAACCTTAGGTAAAATAAATCTTGCATCTTCTTTTCATAGAAGTGCTCCAAAAATTACTCCTTCTGAAAATATTTCTTGAATTTCTTCCAAGTGATCCTGCTCTCATTAATGTGCTCAACTTGCTTCAGCTGATCCCACCACATAACATCTTTCCCATTTAAATGGTATGTGGAATTTATTACTTCTAGGTTTGAGGATTAGTTATGCAATTGAAATTAATACCTCCTGAGTCTAAGAAACCATGCCTCAACATCATCTTCCCTCTATGTTTCACCATCGAAGGATGGTGGTTTAATCTTCCTTAACTCTGCTTGAAAATTGTCCAATTAATGCCTTCTTCTTTGCTTTCTAACAAGAGACACTTTTGGACGGGTTATGGAGTCTTTAGATTTATAAAATTTCCTTGTTGAGTAAGGAGGTGAGTGATATCTATGAGTTCTACTGTAACTTCTTGAATGAGAAACTCTTCTATAGTTACCTCTTCTTTTATGATATCTTTCTTCTTCCTCTTGCATTAAGTCCGATCCATTCCTTTCTTGCCTGTGAAATTAATTTAGGATTTGAATTACTTGATCATTTATCTGATTTTCTTCTCTCATCAACCTCTCATTTTATAATTTGTAACTCTACACTTCTATTTTTAGGCTTCTCACAGTCTCTATTAAGGTTTCTTGTTCCCCTATGCTCCTGTGCCCATTTGATTTTGTCTCTGCATTACCAACACTGATATTTTTGAACTTTGGATTCTTTATCATGACTAACGGATCCATATCCTTCCTCCATTTATTGAATATGAATTCTTATCTTGAACTGATATGGTTATATTCCCTAATTCTGCAAAATGTGCAAGCAACCATTTTGTTAGAATTATGCATATTATAATTTTTTTTCCAAACAATGCTACAAGTCCTTTTTATACTCAATTCATGAAGAAATATATCATCATTATCCAAATTATAACAATTCAATGTTATTATCCTCTGAATCATATTTATAATGACTATTCCCATGCCCCAATCTGATCTCCGAGATGAAAGTTATGGCTTCTTGAAAAATAGTCACTTTCACCCTTTTTGTGAAAACAAGATCTTGTAGTGGCAATGGAATGGTTGCATGCCAATCTTGTCAAATTATTCCATGGGCCCTTTAAATTGGTACATATTTTGAATCCTCCATAGGTTCTCCTTTCAATCCACTTTCGTTGTGACTTTGGGCTCAAAACCACAGGATTATCTACTCTAAGCGATGTTCGTTTAGAGTTTTTATCTTTATTCTTCTACACAGGACCTCGTTCGGAAACGCCCGCGGATTTGTTTACTTATGTCCCTTCATTCTGTTAATGAACCCCTTTACCTTATCATGTGACTGACACTGGAACCAGGTCCTCCAGACTTCGGTCTTCGAGCTATTCTCCCTTTTCGATCTTCCAACTCTCCTAGAGTTTGACCTATCGAAGTGGTCATAAAGTGTAGGTGATCAATGGATTCCAGTTAACATTCCCTCTTACTCTATCCTCCCACTTATTGATCAAATGGATAGGAAGGATCCTACCTGATCTTGATCTACGATTATCACTATTTCGGTGCTTCATGCTTCATTTTTTTTCTTCTTTACACCTTTTATAGCACCCAAAATTTTACTTACCGAAGTGGTCATAAAGTAATATGGATTGCTTACTTTCCAGTGAGAAATCCGCCTTACACTATCCTTCCACTCGCTTAATCCAATGGATATTATTTAATCAAGTGTTGATATGGATGATTCTTATTTATTTCAGGGCTTCGACACTCCAGGACTTTGGGATATTACAACTCTAAAGTCATTCAACTACCCCAGAGTTATAATTGCCGAAGTGATTATAACATCCTTCCACTGCTTGATCTAATGGTTGAGAAAAGTCCCAAAAGAATATTAGATCAACGGTCCATGTGATTTCTCTACTTTTTCCTTTTTCACTTTTGCTGGTAGAAGAAGCTGGACATTCCCAGAGGCCATAATCCCGAAGATGGCATGGCATGTTGATGTCACCTATGGTGATGTGGACCCATGGTATGTGTGCCATTTGTCACTTAGAAATGTACATGTTGGGTTCTAAAAGGCACTGAATTCATGTGACACATGTTCCCATATGGAACCCCTACCACATGGCATAAGACACATCATCAACCAAATGGAAAGTTCACATTCCTTTTATCTAGATCTGATGACCTCCATGATTTCACAACTTCAGATTTGCACTTCGTGGATTTGGAACTTCATGGCTTCGACACTTCACAAATTTTCCTAGTCTCCAGTAATCATCGAAGTGGCAAAGTTATGGAGTCCTGAAACTTACCCTATCCTTCCACTCATGATCTAGCAGCTCGCATCACTCCCAAATTCTTCCCTCTATCTAACATTTGGAGGGATTTTGAGGTTTTGTGACTTTGATATTTCATGCCTCTTCGTTGTCTCTAATAATCACAAAAGTGGAGAAGTTCTAGAGTCCTAAAAATTTCCATCTCCTACTTACCTTTTATCAACAACTGACGATCTATCAGTTTTATTTGATGGCTCTGGTTATACCTGAAATTTCTCAATTTGATTTGACAACTCTTGCTTATCTGGCTCCCAATATAACAATTATTATTCCATGATCCTTTAAAAAGGATATTTTTCTGCATTGTGCTCTGGCTTCTGCACGATTTATGCAATGCTATTTGTCTTGAGATTTTCTTTCCTCATGGGTGTTCTTCTGCATAATAATTTCCATGGTTGACATCAATGACAATTAATTTTCCAACACATAATACCATGTCCAACAATTCTATTCCATACCAATCTAGTGTTTCAACCTGAAGCTCTGATACCAATTTGTAACATACCCAGCCACCCCCGTGCTGGCCACGCTACCTCAAAAAATCTGTTCATAACTGATTTCGAATTATGATGCCATTTAATTATTAAATAAACGTGAAATAAACATGATAACAACACATGAAATAATCAAGATTTATTCTACAACATAAAAAAATGTATAAACATGCCATGAACAAAAATAATCAACAAACATGCATGTTATAACATACGAATCTCAGAGACAATAATCCATACATAACAAAAATAAATATACAACAGAGAAACGCATGACATAGAACACTTATCTTAATCAAAATGGTTCACCAACTGGTTGTATACCAAGGATGTTCCACCCAACTGTAGACACCATTGTTCCAAGTATCAACAACCATGTCACCCTTGATCCAGGGCTATGAATACATAAGGACAGTTCCAGGGTGTCACTCAGCTTCCCCAAACCTATCAACACTCAATATATACACAAGTTACTTAACACACAACAATCCAAAGTACACCAAATCTCTTCTCTCCATCCTACACAACCCAAGAGAATGGACCCCCTTCTCTGCCACACAGTCCCATAGGCTCTCCACCTTCTAGGACTCCAGTGCATTCGATTAAGAATATCCATGGTGGGACTCTTAGGACTCACAGTTGTGAATAAAATTTAGTACATTCCAGTGCATCGCAGGCATGCGAGCATTAATTCATGGCGAGAATACACCAGTCACTGCTACAACAAAAAAAAATTGCTTCTTCCTCCACGATTTTCCCCTATGGTCTCATTCCAAGAAAAAGAATGAATGAGTGAAAAATTGAATAGAATGGAGAGTGTGAACAATGAATAATGAATGAACAGAGTGAGTTAATAAGAAAAACCCCCATGTCCTCTCCCCAATAATCACATGTAACCAATTCTCTCCATTAAAACAATTATGGGTAAATAAAATATGATAAAATGACTTTTCCCCTTAAGCCCCCTCTCTCGTGGAATCTTAGCCCACTATAACTCTTGTCCCGATCCGTCTTGCAACCAACAATGTATTTTATTATTTGTAATGATAATGGTATTACATTTCCTAGGCATTATAGCCTCTTTAATTGTTTGGAAACTTTGACCTTTCATCAAATAAACAAAATGCATTATTTCATATGGGGACTCAAAACTAGGGTATTACAGACCTTGTCTTAGTTTATGATCAAGATAAATATGCTTTAGGTGTCGTTAAGTTCAATCCAATGTGGCACGTTCCTTACATCGTGAGGTGTGCACTTCAAAATAGAGTCTACGAGTTAGATGATTATGAAGGGAATTTGTTGTTGGAGCTTAGAAATGGGCTCTACCTTAAGAAGTATTTCACTTGAGCATGTCACTCAGGGATGTTATTATTGTAGTTAGATAATAGATTTAGTATTTTTTTTTGTCCGTGGTCATTTATTGTGTCTCTTATTTATTGGGAGATGTCCATGGAATCTTTGTTTCACGTCAGGTTTGTGGATGGCATAAGTCGTCACACTAGAAATATCACCTCCTTCGTGTTGGACATATTATCAATGATGTGTTGTCATTGATGTCAACAATCGATGTCATTATGACATGATGCATTTTCATGAACAACATGAAGACAAATCTACCTAAAGCTCAGGAGATGTAGCATATTATATTTCACAAGATCAGCATAATGTAGTAACACCATCAGGATCGAATTCCCAACAATTCAATTATCTTGATCAGTTTGAATCCAAGCACAAAACCAAAAATATCATAAGGGAAAGCACATTGCAGTGATTATGAGTTGTTATGAACAACATGCATAGGAATATACCAAAAATATCATAAGGGAAAACAAATTACAAAAACGTGATCAAGATTGAAATCCCCATAGTAAAACTATAAAATAATCGAGGGAGAATCATGTCCACTAATGTAAATTTCGAAACAAACCAGGACTGTCAGATCTAGGAATTACAAAGGAATACCTTCAGATTGACATCTGATTAATTCCTTACCATAGGATCTCAGTAAGGGTTGATAAAACATGAAGAACCATTGCGGGATGCAAGGGTTGGAGTTAACGATCGTGGGAGTTTCGGTTCCAAAATAGACATCGATAGTTGATCATCATCTGCCAATAGATATACGATTGACATCGGTTCTATTCGACAACATAGGTATTCCAATAGAGAAGGAACACCTTCAGTAACCACTCACATAACCAGATCAGAGATCAACACATCGATGTTTTCACGTGGTAAAACCCTTATGGGGAAACATCCACGACCCCAATAAACACGACCACTTGGAGTAGTTTATTAATGCAAAAGAAAAATATTACAGAGAGATTTTACAAGAGAGTTTCGCACAATCGATCATTGACAAATGAACCTCCATGCTATTTAAATAGAGATCATGGACCAATCGGGTGTTAAGCCACAAATCAATGGCCATTAAGATCGAGGAGAATATGAACCGTCGGATCACTCTATGTCGGGAACATATCGTGATTGTCGGATTTCCTAACTACAAATGCATAGTAATGCATAGTAAAGAAACACACTAAGAAACACACTTTTGCCTAATGACACATTAGACCAAGTAGATCGTAAATAACTCCTAAGTCTCTAAATATCCTAGCATCCCCCTTTAAGAACAACTTGGGATATGATTGAAGGATTCACAGTAGTGACACAATAGGAGAAGGAAGGAGGAATTAGAGCCTATCCCCCCTTAATGAAAACTTCCTGAAATCCTAACATAGATCGATGTTTGGAAAAATTCGCTTCTGTAAGAGACTTTATGAAAATGTCTGCAACTTGATCTTTTCTAGGGAAAAAGAGCACTTCAATAATTTGATCATGAATGAGCTTTCTGATGAAGTGCATGTGTAGCTCGATGTGCTTTCTGCGCTGATTTTGAACTGGGTCTTTGGCAAGCTTGATGGCACTCTGATTGTCACACCAAAGGCTGGTCAGATGTTGCTGCTGAAATTCAAACTCTAAAAGGATTTTTCGAAGCCACAAGGCTTCCTGACTAGCATTTACCACTGCTTGGTACTCTGTTTCTGCTGAAGAAAGTGCAATAGCCTGTTGTTGTTTATAGTCCCAAGTGACAAGTCCAAAACCAAGGCTGAAAACATAACCTGTAGTAGACTTCCAATCATGAGGGTCGCCGGCCCAATCTGAGTCAGTGAAACCAACCAATAAGGAAGTCCCCCCTGAACTGTAATGTATCCTGAAATGAACTGTACCACGGACATAACGAAGTATCCTTTTAGCTTCTTTTCAATGGCTTTCATGGGGTGTTTGTATATATCAGGAAACAAGACCAACAACAAAGGAAAGATCAGGATGGGTATGAGTCAAGTATAAGAGGCTACCAACTAACTGACGATACAAGGTTGCATCAACTTCGGGATAAGTACAGATGGAAACAAGCTTGACTCCAGAATGGAAGAGAGAAGGGGATGGTTTAAAATCACCCATGTGAAAGCGATGAAGAAGGTCACAAACATACTTAGACTGGGAAAGAAAAATTCCTTCATTGGTTTCCAAAACTTGGAGGCCAAGGAAATAGTGCAAAAATCCTAAGCTTGTCATTTCAATTTTATTCTTAAGGATGGTTTTCACATGGTTTAAAAGTCTTGAGTCACTACCAGTAAGGATAAGGTCATCAACATAAAGGACAAGGATTATGATATGGATTCCTACTTTCTTGGTATAGACATTAAGATCAAAATGGAATCTAGAGAATCCAGTGGCAATAAGAAAGTTGTCCATTTTGGGATACCAAGCTTGAGGAGCTTGCTTGAGACCATAAAGAGATTTCTTAAGGCGCCAAACAAGGCTAGAGTCATTCGGGACATATCCAAGAGATTTTTCCATGTATATTTCTTCTTTCAAGTCTCCTTGCAAGAAAGTAGATTTCACATCCATTTGATGGATCTCCCATTTATGTGAGGTAGCAAGGGAAAGAACAAGGCAGGTGGAATTCATTTTAGGCTGCAATGTTTTCCTTTTCTCATCAGGAATGTGAGCCCATGTTATACTTCCAAATACATGAAAGTGACTTACATCTGGTTTAATTTTAGTCCAATCTTCTTCCGGTGTTATATTTTTAAGAGCCTTTGTGGGAGTGCGATTTACTATGTAATTTGCACAGTTGATGGCATCCGCCCAATACTTTAGACTTAATCCCTTAGATTGGATCATACAATTAGCCATTTATTTTAACGTGTGGTTATTTCTCTTGTCAACACCATTTTGTTGTTGTGTATATGGAACAATGTGTTGCATTTGGATGCCGTGTGTAGTGCAGTAACTTGTAAAATTATTGTTCACACATTCACTTCCATTATCTGTTCTTAACCTTTGAATTTGATGTCCAGATTGCTTTTATAGAAGAGCCTTGTAGGCCAATTTTTTTTCAAAAACTTCACTCTTAAGTTTTAATAAGTAAACCCAAGTATGTATGGAAAAGTGATAAATGAAACTTAAGAAATACTTGCACCGAAAAAAAGAAGGAGAAGAAAGTGGACCACACAAATCACTGTGAACAAGCTGCAAAGGGCCCGAGGCGTGCCATGAGGCATGTTTATCAAAACTGTCCCAATGATGTTTGCCAAGAACACAACCGACACAAACAACATCTCTGCATGAAACAAGAGGAAGACCAATCACCGTCTGTTGATTACATGGCTTCTGCAATGAGTGATAGTTTAGATGACCAAACCTCTCATGCCAAAGTTTCCTCAAGTCATTGCTATGAGAAACAAAAACTGATGACCCAAAGTTGTCAAACTTGTACAACTTGGTAATATCATCAACAATTCCAGTTGCAAGAACATGATTAGGAACTTTTATATCCTTGATTACAACTTGGTGAGGTGAAAACTCTACGGTTTTACCTTCACCTGAATGAGTGATTTGATATACTGATAGAAGGTTACAAGAAAGACTTGCTACACATAATACATCATTGAAATGACCATTTTCTACTTGAACTGTTCCAGATCCTCCAACACTAAGAGATCTATAATCACCAACAAATATTTTCTTGGTGTTACATTCATTTAGAGAATAAAATATGTCTCTATCCTTAGCCATATGATAAGATGCTCCTGAATCAATAAGCCACTCATAAGAAGAAGAAGTAGAAGTTGTATTGAATGAGAAACAAGAAGAAGAAAGTGCATGTCCATGAGAAGAATAAGAATAAGTAGAATCAATATTGATGTTGTGCTTCTTCATCGCTGCTTCTAAAGCTGCCATCTTCTTGAAACATTTGGACTCATCATGACCATCTTTATCACAAAATTTGCAATGTCCGTCAGCTTTCTTACTTTTATATTTTGCTCCTTTGTCACCATTAGGAGCGGAAGCTGTCTGAGTGGGTTTGGGACCCTTATATTGCTTGTTGTTGTGGCGAGGATGTTGCTTCTTGGGATTCTTTGGTTTATCTTTCTGATGGATAACTAAGGCTTTTTTGGAGATACCTACAGTGATGATCACTCCAAGTTGTACAAGATTATATTTCTCTCTAATCAAATCATCAAAAAAGTTCTCAAGAGTGAGTTTTACATAAGTTGTCCCTAGAGCCTCTCGCATGACATAAAAGGTAGATACAAACACATAATATGAACTACCTAGCTTAGAAAGAATAAGATAGATGCAATGATCTTCGTCTATCTTTATCTTACATTCTTCACATAAAGTTTTGAATGTTTTAAACTTAGATAGATAGTCTTCAATGCAAGAAAAGTCATTTGGACTTAAAATCAATACTTGATTTTCTAACTGTTGTGCTCGAATAATATTGTGTTTACCAAACACAGATTCAATATTTTCGCAAGCATCTTTGGGTTGATCAATTGATTGAAGGTGGAACATTAAATCAAGAGAGACAGACATTTGATTAATCCATGTGCTTCATCATTCCTATTATCCCATTTGGATTTCTTATCAGCATCAGTGGGTGTTGTTTATTTTCCCAAGGTAATCCGGTACAAGCATTTGCTTCTTAATAAATCCTCCATATGGGATTTCCATTGGAAATATTTGGTTCTGGTAAGTAAGAAATTACTTGTAGAATCCATATTAAATATGCMGATAATATGGATTTAAAAACTGAAACTGATGATCTGAATGGAAATATCACAAAAAATTATGCGGTTTAAAAAAAAAAACGGCACTAAAAACAGACTTCGGATGTCMAAGTTATGCCCTTTAAAAAAAAARCATAAGTAGTAACCAAAGGACCACGTGGTAGTTGCTTTATGAAGTGACCCAMTTTTATAAAGAGAAGTGGGGATCACTTTTATAATGAAGTTACTTTATAAAATAAAAGCTGCATACAAAATAAATAACTTAAAATAAAATATTAAATCTATTTATAGTGATTCACTTTTATACTTGAAGTGAAATACACTTTACAATTTTGGCATGAACTTTTTCAAAAAAAGTAACAAAAGAGAGACTTGAACTCAAGACCTCTTACTTAATAAGGCAACTTTTAACCAAATGGTCTAGAAAAACATATTGTATTGTTTCGCAAGAGGATTTTTGTTGTTGTTGTTGAAGATAGCCTTGGAGAGCATGCTAAAACAAAACTCTTTTCACACAAGAAAAAAATTTCGCTTCTCGATGACAACATGGGTTAGATCTCAGTTAGCTTACCCGAAAGATGCACATTTTCCTAACTGTTTCTGATTTTCTGAGATCGCACAGGGCGTGAGGTAAAGAGCATACACAGATCTAAAAGAGTAGCAACTGGAAAACAAATAATATAAAACCGAAAAACAATACTCTACAAAAAAATTTAAAAATGCGTATGCAGGCTTTATACCGCTGGATTTGACTGAAATGGCCATATCTTGGGAAAACGGAAACCTTTTTGAGGGAAAAGAAAAAGTGTTCCTGATTAAAAAAAGCACTCCAGATGCAATGGAATAGTCCTCTTAGAGTAAAAATGTACTAAAATGACAAATAATGGAGATAAGGAAACTTGGCTTCACGATCTCTATCTACAATAGGAGCGGGTCTTCAAACAGGCTCTAATACCATGTTCGACAACACAGGTATTCCAACAGAGGATGAACACCTTTAGTAACCACTCACATAACCATATCAAATATCAACACACCGATTTTTTCACGTGGTAAAAATCCTATGGGGAAACTGTTGTAGGAAAATCTCCCTGCAGATAGGTAGATTGCCTCAAAGAGCTAGACTCTTAACTCTAGGACAGAAAGTGCTTAACGTGGACACTGAATTCCTTTCAGATCTATACCAACTAATGCATGAGGAGGAAGGAGAACATAAGTACCTTTTTATCGACGTTTGTCCCTGCACGCTCCGAGTTGAGCTCTAATCTTTCGCTCCTCGATGAGCCCTGTAGACAAAACAACAGTACGACCACTTCCTACTCTATTGATATTAGCTTGAAAAAATATCTCTCTATGAACGATAAGTTCATGTAAGTGTTGGGTATGTGTTATATTCTTTTCATGTGTGTGTGTGTGGGTGCGTCAGATACGACAACTGCGTCTGATGATCCCTTCACCTAGGTTTTTGCTATTTTTAGCTGATTTGTAAATTAATCCCGGATTAAGGGATTAGGGTTTTGGTATCTACGGAATACCTAAAAACATTGTATATATTGTATGGAGAATGGTGAAATNATACTTGAAGTGAAATACACTTTACAATTTTGGCATGAACTTTTTCAAAAAAAGTAACAAAAGAGAGACTTGAACTCAAGACCTCTTACTTAATAAGGCAACTTTTAACCAAATGGTCTAGAAAAACATATTGTATTGTTTCGCAAGAGGATTTTTGTTGTTGTTGTTGAAGATAGCCTTGGAGAGCATGCTAAAACAAAACTCTTTTCACACAAGAAAAAAATTTCGCTTCTCGATGACAACATGGGTTAGATCTCAGTTAGCTTACCCGAAAGATGCACATTTTCCTAACTGTTTCTGATTTTCTGAGATCGCACAGGGCGTGAGGTAAAGAGCATACACAGATCTAAAAGAGTAGCAACTGGAAAACAAATAATATAAAACCGAAAAACAATACTCTACAAAAAATTTTAAAAATGCGTATGCAGGCTTTATACCGCTGGATTTGACTGAAATGGCCATATCTTGGGAAAACGGAAACCTTTTTGAGGGAAAAGAAAAAGTGTTCCTGATTAAAAAAATCACTCCAGATGCAATGGAATAGTCCTCTTAGAGTAAAAATGTACTAAAATGACAAATAATGGAGATGAGGAAACTTGGCTTCACGATCTCTATCTACAATAGGAGCGGGTCTTCAAACAGGCTCTAATACCATGTTCGACAACACAGGTATTCCAACAGAGGATGAAAACCTTTAGTAACCACTCACATAACCATATCAAATATCAACACATCGATTTTTTCACGTGGTAAAAATCCTATGGGGAAACTGTTGTAGGAAAATCTCCCTGCGGATAGGTAGATTGCCTCAAAGAGATAGACTCTTAACTCTAGGACAGAAAGTGCTTAACGTGGACACTAAATTCCTTTCAGATCTATACCAACTAATGCATGAGGAGGAAGGAGAACATAAGTACCTTTTTATCGACGTTTTTCCCTGCACGCTCCGAGTTGAGCTCCAATCTTTCGCTCCTCGATGAGCCCTGTAGACAAAACAACAGTACGACCACTTCCTACTCTATTGATATTAGCTTGAAAAAATATCTCTCTATGAACGATAAGTTCATGTAAGTGTTGGGTATGTGTTATATTCTTTTCATGTGTGTGTGTGTGGGTGCGTCAGATACGACAACTGCGTCTGATGATCCCTTCACCTAGGTTTTTGCTATTTTTAGCTGATTTGTAAATTAATCCCGGATTAAGGGATTAGGGTTTTGGTATCTACGGAATACCTAAAAACATTGTATATATTGTATGGAGAATGGTGAAATTCGATATAATGAAAATAAGAAAGGTTTTTCTGGTTGAGGGTTTCCGGTAAAAATCTCTGTGTACTCTGTGTATGAGCCATTGATTAATGTCTGTATTTCTTAAGAATCTATATGCATTGCTTTACTTCGCAGGTTTAAAACTTACATGTGGTATCAGAGCATGTTTTTGGCTTCAGAGGGACCCCTTTGTTGCTGAGGGTTTGG
>JZKD02S1750695.1:41496-59729 GCA_000966675.3 Picea glauca
AACTCTTATACTATTGTTCATTTCTCATTAGATATAATTGAATGGTTTAAGTATAAGTTGAAAAAGGTTTTAAATTGTACTTGATACTGATTCACCCCCCTCTTAGTATCAACAATTATAAGTAAATTATTTTAAGAGAATAATTCATACAAATTAAAATATTATATAGTCACATACCTAATCCAACCTCAACATTTGTGTAATCATCCTTATTCTATATCTTGATCTTCTTCATCGAACTTGACATCTGTATCATCATTCGGTTTTGAAACGATGTTGAAAGGATTGATGATATCATCATTTTCATCAATGTCATTTTCGAGCATATTTTCATCGACATCATCATCGAGAATTGCAATATTGTCTCCTATGCCTAGATCATAATCTTCTTCGTATTCTTCATCTGTCGACCCTCCATGATATTCTGGCTCTATATGATATGTCGAATCATCTTCTTGATCTTCAATATTATCTTCTTCCTGTAAATGAGTATACATAATTGACCTTCCTCTTGGATCATATCTAACAACAAATGACCAATCCCTTTCACCTGGAACATTTGAGTAAAAGACATGTTCACACTGGATTGGAAAAACATAGCGATCATGTCCTCTTTCAAACACCGTTGTTTTAATCATTGGAAATCTGTTGGCATGTTGAATAACAATTCTTTCCTGATCACGTTCATGCATTCGTAACCTATACCATTTGACATTGAAAAGAACTATTTTGAAGGAATTAAAGTCACACTCAAGTATATCGTTTAAATACCCAAAGTATCTATTTTTAGATTCTCAGGGATGTCTGTCAGTCCTAGAGGAAACATTAGTGACCTGGAATACTGCAGCTATCCCACTATCAGAATATTTCCTCGTTTCATCCAATTGTTTGATGTGAAATTTACGACCATTGCACCACATAGCCTTGTGGTGTTTCAACTGCAATATGTCAGATGTGTAAAATATGCATTGTCAATTAATAAATTAACATAAATTTATATAACTTCGAAAGTATATGAAAAATACAGTACAAATGTAGTCACATTAATATAATATAAAATAACTGAATAAAATGGGTGAATTTGTTACCTGCCCATCTTTCAAACCATATGCTAAATCGATTTCCCTCTACATAACATTGGCATGTCTATTACGACGAGCTTCTCTAACCAATTCAGACAGTCATTGCCATGATAACCTACCTTCATTATGTTGTTTACATCTTTCAATCCATACACTCATCCAGTCAATATTACTTGCAATGTATAAATGCAGTGCATCCCACTCTTGAGCAACTAAATCAAAAAAACATAATTCACCTATATTAAATATTAGTTATAACATTCAATATGTAGGTAATTATAAATATTTATAATTTGTGAAATAAATTATATTAATATATTAATGAGTATGATCATATACACAAAAAATGAAACTTTATACGTGTTATTAATATAAATTTTCACAATTATTAATACCTCTCATTTTTTTCATTCTACCTTGCCCCAACAGATGCTCCTGATCTTCAAATTTTTTGATGGAGTTCACATCCCAAATGCGATCCATTGCATGCATATTTGGTGCTGCTAATTTAGGAAGATACCGACTAATATACACCATTGATTGATATACCATATATCCCTCCACCATAGAACCCTCAGGACGTGCTCTTTTTCTAACCAACACCTTCAATGATTTCAAGTGCCTCTCCACCATCCACATTGACCTTGTGTGAACAGGTCCACAAATTTCATTCTCCTCAACTTGGTGTATGAGGTAGTGTTCTTGTGCATTGAAAAATGTTGGAGGTATATACTTTTGTATTTCACACATTAGACGAGGAATTTCTCTCTTCCAATACTTTATATCATCTTCATGGATTTCTTTCAATGACAACCATCTACATGAGATCATGACACAAGAAAATAGCATGTTTCAACATAACGTAATATAATATATTACATTACAAGTAAAACATGTGTCATTAAGTACAACAATAATTTGAAAGAACATTTTGCATATAAATCACAACTAATTACCTCATGTATTTTCCAAGATCATATATAACTTGTTTGATGTTGTTTTCAAAGTCGTTTGGGAGAGATAGCGATAGAACATAATGTGACAAAAAAATGAATCGTTATTTGTTTCGACCAAAGTAGACAAGAAAAAATAAAATAAAATAAAAGATTTATAAGGCCAATATATATAAATATGTATACCAAAATTATTACCTTAATGAAGGTATGCCAATCATGTGTTTTTGCCCCACTAAATTCACCTTTCTTCATTAAGATATTATTTATGTCTGAAGCAAAACCCATGGGAAATTTAATTCTTTGAATGACCTATTTTACATCATTGCTTTGTTGCTCTGTTAATAACCATGGAAGGTTATTTCGGTCTACTACTCCATCTGATCTATTTGAATATCTGATCACACTTCGCATTGCATGATTGGCTTCTTGAATGTCAGTACAAATTTTGACAATTTTTTCTTTGTCCCTCCTACCATCTATGATTCGCCATAATGTTTCAGTCACATTCTTCCCGATATGCATTGTATCAAAAAAATGAGCTATTTTTAGATCCTCATAGTAGGGAAACATCATGAATTGAGCGGGATAACATTTCATTCCTCGTGGAAGCCCATTATTAATACCTTCATGATGATTGCGGCCTTCACGAAGCATAAAAGAAATCACAAAAATAATTGTCAAATACGGTAAAATAAATTCAATGATTAAAACAAACATTCAAAACATTACATGATCTACGATACATTATGAAATTGAGTACCTTGCCGATTTCTATTATATTCCAACCTCCATAGGTGAGGTTTCATTCTTCGTGGTTTTAAACCAGTCTCTTCTTTCCCATTAAAAATATGTTTTTCAGTAGTACGATACCTATGGTTCTTAGGAAGAAGGTGCCTATACTCATCAAACACCATCTTTCCTAAACTTTTTGAATGACAATAATTCATCTTAGGTCCACAAACTGGACATGCAAATTTACTCTTTGTTTGAAGACCTGCAACAAATGGATTAATGTCAATTATATGATGAGATTATTTAAAAATTAAACATGCACCATGATAACATTAAAATATTATATAGTATTAAAGAGCAATATTAGAATGCTACATACCACAAAAATGTGTTAGTCTAGGGGCATCATGAGTTGTCCATAAAAGTATTCCATGGAATTTAAATTTCTTCTCCCCGATTGGTTTACATATGTCATACATTGTGATGCCAGCCCATAACTTTAGTATCTCGTCGATAAGAGGCTCTATATATACATTCATATCTTTAACCTGGTACTTACCTAATTGTTTGAAATTACACATAATTACTATAGGAATGATATCATGTAATATATATAAGTAAATAAATAAACGAAATATATTATATAAAATTGAAACAAATGAAAATGTTACATTCAAAAAATTAATGTAAAACAATACTTGGAACAATCAATGTCAACATTATGTGCTCCCTCTTTATCGACTTCTAAGGAGGAATGTTATTGTTGATAACAAAAATAGGCCACACTGATTAAATAGACCTAAACTCTCTGAATGGATTAACATTGTCAGGTGCCAATGAAAGCCTAACATTACGAGGTTCATCTTTGAAATATTCACATTTTCCCTCAATTTCCCTAAATGCAGAACCATCAGCAGGCATTCAAAGAACACCATCTCCACTTCTGTTACAAGCATGGTAATCCATAAATTGTGCTATGCTTTCACACCTGAACAATCATTGCAAACATGGAATTATGGGAATATGACGAAGAACCTTTCGAGGCACCCTTTTTGTTACTTGATCAGTTCGATATCTACTAATAAGACATTGGGGGCATTCTATTTTCGAAGAATGTTGTCCATAATATATAATATGGTCATTAGGACATGCATCTATAGTTTTATAATCCATTCCAATATCTTTCATAATGGCATGCAAACCTCGATATGTGAGAGGTAAAATATTTGACGATGGTAATAAAAATTCACCTAACAATCTACAACATAACAAATAACTAGTTATGTAATAATATTAATCGTAAAAATTGCATTCCTATTTTACACATTATTTAACACTAAAAACAAATAGAAAAAAATCAACATTTGTGTATAATATGAGATGAAACATATTACATACCTTAGGATCTGTGTCATACAAGTGTTCGAAAAATTATTCATAACCTTTAAGTTCACTACCAACAGTGTAGTGGAGAGAAGATTTGCTCTTGATCCTTCATAAAGTCGTTTATTTGCCTTTTCTAATAGAGGTTCATCATAAATACTAGCATTGTCTGCATCCTCATCTGACTGTGAAAACAAATCTTGGATCATTTGATTTGTCCCATCATATTCTTCCATGGGATCATTAACTTGATTTGTCCCATCATCTTCTTCAATGAGATCCTCATTTGATTGGTCATGATGTTCCTTAGCTTGTACAAAATCATTTCTACTAATACTTGGTGCAATATTCTGCAGACAGTTAAAGGGCAACTCTAACTTTATAAAAGAAACAATCATGCAAAATTAGTGTATACTATAACAAACATTCAAACAATATATATGCATATATATTGTTTTATATAAAATTGACAAAATAAAAAAATATAATGAATATATAGCTAATTACCACAGTAAAAAAAGATAATGAATATATAACTAATTACCATGGGACGATATTCATTCGATCCGCCATCAATGTGCCCATATTTCCTACAATGTTTTGTAGTTGTTGCTATTAAAATTCTTGTGGGACGTATGAGGCAACATTTTTGGCAAGGGCAATAACATCTACCATCACCCTTTTCACCCGCTTTACTTTTTTCCCCACCTCTAACTATATTCTGCAACATTCTTCCACAAAAAAATTCCCTTTCGGAATCATCGTTGTTATAGCAAGATTGTCACAACATCTTTAAATCATCAAATATTTATAGGTCAATTTAGGTCACCATTGTATCAATTGTGGCGAACGTGACCTAAATATATTTTTTTTACCTATTTATTTGTTATATTTAGGTCACTTTTCTGAAGACGGGAACGGTTATAATGGTGTATTCATTGTGCTTGCGATGAATGTTAGAACGGTAAAAAGTTAGCGTTGATCTTGCAACGAAAACAAAAGTTTGTCGAAATTGAGACAGTAGTCCACCATCTTGACGATCATCGCAAAACCGACGATAGTTTGTGTCTGTCGATAGAGCGATGAATACGGGGTGGATTTAGATCAAAATTGAAAAATTGAACTTTTTCTCTTGAATTTTGTGACGAAATAGTACTTCCGTCGCAAGTAGTCGTTGCAATGTTTCCAATATGTAGTAGTGATGTTACTGAAATTGTTCTCCACATATCATAGCCCATGTTGATATCAAGCTGGTGCAAGACTAGTGGCATGCAAGCTACAAGGAAACAATTCAAAATTTCAAAGCACACACATAAAATACAATTAAATATAATCACACAATGGGAAAACTCGGACACAACATGAGTGTATTAATTAATTATAACTATAATATTCTAATTTAAGGTCATGTCCTAGCCATACACCAAATATTGATATATGATACCCTCTTGTTTGTGGGACAAAGGGACCCCTCCATACAATGATTACTCTACTCAGTTAATGGTTCTGTACATACCCTACCCACCACATATTTGAACCTCTAACCTCCAAGGAAGAAACATGTATTCTTAAACTTCAATTTACTACAAAATATCACATACATGCCTCAATGGGATTTAATTCGTGTGAAAAACATCTTATTTAGTTAATATACTTCACCAAAAGGATCCAAAAGGAATATTTTGTTCTTCTAATGATGGATTTCACAAACACACAAATTTTATTTCTTCTTGCATGTTTATCTCTAAGAGTTTTCAATGTCTCCACTACCTTCTTATCTCTCTTTGTTTCTATCCTTCTTCTCCCTTATCTATACCATATTGTCTTCTAATTCCTAGTGAGTGATATAGATGCATCCAAGAGGCTCTTCCCCTCTCCAAATAATATCATACCTCCTTAATGTTTGTAACGGCCCCAACCATTACGACACAAAAGCGGCTTACAATAGGTAAATTTTGTTTTCTTTTATTGTTGCATTAGGAAATTAAAACATCATAATAAAAAGCGACATCATTGACACATCATTCACATATACTAGTGAAACAATATAATGCATTAATAATCATTTATGACACAATATCGACACATCATCATCATGAACCATGAAACACATATCAAAGTATTAACACGTTAATCAACAACAACCCAACATCATTGTATTCTACCATTAATAACGACGCATATCGGTACGAATCTTAAACATTCAACGCATCACATAAGGACCATCATCATATATCGCTAAGAAAACATATGGTACCATGGTGAATCATATGTATCATAAAGATAATCACAAGAACACCTAATATACTACCTTCCCAACCTACCCTGCAAGGTTAGGACCTCTAGGACACATAAGCAACGTTCAAGCCCAAGTTCCAATTGATTTAAACCATTTAAGGTCTCAAGGTTGGCGATTGTTTTGAGGAACAAAGAGGTGTCTACATCCCACTAGACACAATCAAGTCCAAGCCGACTAAGCTAAATAACATCATCAACGATCATCAAGGAGCAATAACATTCTAATAAACCAACACATTTAACATAAAATTCCATGGCGCAAGATAACATAAATACTAAATCCATCTAGCAACAACATAAGTCGAGGTGCAATAATCTACTCATTTAATTTTTAAGGTGCAACAAAATATACTGAACTTCTAAGCACGCAATTAAATCAATCATCAAATTACAATAAAATTTTCATGGTGCAAGAAGTAATATCCAACAACCATTCATACCTTGACTTTTCAATGCATGCAAGCAGGAGAATCTAAACATTTTACAATACATCATTCAATACCTTGAATTTTCATGAACGCAAGAGATAATAAGTTTAACCATCATTCAAGAATAAACTAATTAAACTAAATAAATAAGCATCTAAAACCATCATTCCATACATTCAATTTCATGCGCGCAAGAAATAAACTGAATCTAATCTTGTAATTGATCATACTCTACAACGATTACAAGGCGCTAAGGAAATCTAAAAAAAAAAAACTTTAACTATCATTATGACATACAATCCATTGGTGCAAGAGGTCTGAAAACTCTATAATTATCATACATTACATAAAAATCGTAAGAACAACTATATATTGTAAACAACATGTTAAAATTTAGGCCGCTAAGCAAGGAAAGGGGTTCCATTCTGGTTCCATTCTCGTTGTAATGATTTACTATGTCATAGTTGAGCACAACAACAAAGTGGGATATTGGATCATAATAGAAGAAGTAGAAGACCTTGTAATATCTATAAGGGATAGGGTGTATTCCCTCTTATTTCAAGATTATAAGTTATAAAATGCTTAAAGATTTTCTCCATTTAGTTGACAACTCTATGTTAAATTGACCTTTCTTTAAATTTGTATTTTATATATCCAAGAAAAAGAACAAAACATATCCTGAATAGATTTTTCCATTTTCAAAATATATATATCCTATGTAATTTATATAATATTTATTTTAACCCCTTTTTTTAAGATACAATGTTGAAACATCCATTGAAAATTAACTTAAAATATATTTTATATAAAACACAACTTTAAAATTTCAAGGAAAAATTTAAAGAAATAAAATCTAATTATTACAATGATCTCGCATCGCCTAATGGTTAAGAACATGTGTTTCCTCTTAATAGGTCACAGGTTCAAATCCAGAGGGGGGTAGGGTATGTATACCTTCGTAGACTTTACCAGTCAAATCGCTGAGCGGAGGGGGGTCCCTTGTCCCACAAACAAGGGGGTCTCATACACCAAATTTGGTGTGTTGGCTTGGCCGTGACCTTAAAAATAGATTATTATATACAGCCTGAGTGGGCCTAATGGTTAAGAACATGTGTTTCCTCTTAAGAGGTCACAGGTTCAAATCCAGAGGGGGGTAGGGTATGTATACCTTCGTAGACTTTACCAGTCAAATCGCTGAGCGGAGGGGGGTCCCTTGTCCCACAAACAAGGGGGTCTCATACACCAATTTGGTGTGCTGGCTTGACCGTGACCTTAAAAATAAATTATTATTATTATTATTATCTAAGTAGAGAATAAAATCTAATTATTACAATGATCTCGCATCAATATATGAAAAAATAAAATCTAATTATTATGATGATCTCTTATCAATATATCTAAGTGGTATCTTCAAGGTCTTAAAGCTTTAATTAAGAAAAAGGGCCACAACGGAAGATTGGTTACCTTTCATGGTAATCTGCCACTGTTTTTTTTAGGGTTCAACGCAACATCATTAATAACTCTAAATACATTAAGGTCAATATGAATACAAACGAAATATAAATAAATTAATGAGGCCATTTATAAGGCTTAAAACATGATTAATCAATGATCAAATTTAAAATCACTAGTCGAAGGAATCGCTCCAAGGCATGGTAAGGTTAAGGTATTTTAATTACTTATCCCACCTTGAACTAATTTCACTGAATTCAATAATATTGAACTATAACCTAGTTGAAGCTTTAATTACCACTGAATCTATGCAAGAGAACGCAGAATGAAAGGAAGCCAAAACTGGAAATGCTTAGCAATTTCCGGGAAGAGGCTAAGAACTAAAAGCATTGAGTAAGAAACACTCAGCATAAGATGAATAATGGTCTGAGTAAAAACTTAGCGTGAAACCTTGAGGTATGAGTGTAAAACAAAGGTCAATGAAGATTGCGCAGAGGTTCTGGGTGCAATATAAACCTGAGGGTAAAAATGAAGGTCAATGAAGACTGCACAAAGGTTTTGGGCACATTATAAGCCTGAGTGAAAAAACGAAGGTCAATGGAGACTGCGTAGAGGTTCTGGGTGCAAATATAAGCCTGAGTGTATATCGAAGTAAAATGAAGACTGTGCAAAGGTTCTAGGCACATTATAAGCTTGAGTGTAAGTCAAAGGTCAAGTTCAATTCACATTTACGTAGTGTTTTGATAGGATCCCAAGGAAGATCCAAGTGCCTTTTATTTAGAAGAGTTTTAAACTAGATTATGATTGGAAAAAAGACACAAGCAATCACTTTTTTTTGTTGAGGATACACACAAAACGCCCGATAATCCATTCTCAACACACAATCCCAATTCTTATTTTTATCTTGTTGTGCATAAATAAATAAATAAAAATGAAAACTCCATGCAATCCCAATCTCAACACGCAGGGCAGACTCACTTTTTGTTGTGTAAGAAAACAAGAACATCAGGCCTCTTCTAAAAGGAAGGATACATGAAACAAATGGGTAAGGGAAGGGTGTCCCAAGTTCTGGAATCTTTTTGAGAGAGTTCAACAAGAAAAACAATGCATAAATCCATAAGGCGCAGATATATAAGAAAATAATCCAGAGCGTAGAGATAGAAATTAGTTTTACAAGCTGAGAGAGTAAGAGGCAAACACTCAAGCATGGAGAGTATGCAGGATGAAATGCTATTGAAGGAAAAACACAAGATTTTAAGTTAAAACCATGTGCCTCTTTACTATTAGGTCAATAAAATAAGTGCACACACATCCAGCTTCAGGGAACCATTACAGTTTTCATCAACGTATAAAATCACATGCAATTTTTAAACTACTTTCAAATGCAATTTAACACGCGTACCATAACCGAAGGCACGAAATCGGAAGTGGTTGTCCTGCACTTGCTCTCCATCTAGCTCTTGCTTACTAACCATTGAGACCTCATCGATACCTCCCAACCAATGCTAGGGGTACTCTTCTTCCCCCTAAGCCGCCTGAGCCGCAAAGGTGTCACACACACAAACTAGATAATAAGCTAGTTATATCTCGCCTTGTAAGGTCGAGATACCACTCTCTATTCGAGTTGGGTATCCCAACTCCCACAAGAAAAATTAGTCAATAGAAAATTCCAACAGCATAACCTTACGCATACAAGTCGTGATCCATTCCCCTTCTCTACCATTTCTTTTATCGAGTTCTTCTTAGTGACACTTCCATTTGTACATTAAATTTGTTTTATTAAAAATTAATTAGAAAAAATTATTCCCCGTACACTTGTCACCTAATCCCTTAGTTGCACCAGAATTTCATTTAATTAATTGAATTAATTTTCCAATTTCCCTCACCCACCTAAAAGAATTCCTAAAAACGCTCCTAGATGTTCGTTTATTCCCTCACATTCCATTAATGACTGATGCCTTTCTTAAATCTTAGTTGAGTTCTAAATTGGAAATTTCTCTAGACTAGATTCTCTCTATGTTCTACATTCCTTTTGTATTTAAATTTCCCCTTTTAGTCTAAGTTCTAAATTAGCAAGTTGTGCACATAGCCAACAATTAAATTTTTGATAAATAATTTCTCCTTTAATTTTTAAATTTGATTTTTCTTCATCACTCCCTTTATTAATTGATTAATCAGTTTTATTCCTTATACCCCAATTAGACCTATGCTCGAATTTCAACTAGGCTTAGCAAAATTGTTTTTAAGGGGAATTTTATAATTATTAAACTTTACTCATGCAACATTTATTCTAAGGTTGACCAAGTCAAAATGAGATATTATTTTCTAGGTACCTAGGTTCATTGAATCACCAGTGTTAATAACCACGAAATGCCCTTCAAGACACACTATGTTCTCCAAGGATGCCACTCGCCTTCAAGACACACTACGTGCTCCAAGGGTGCCACTCGCCTTTTGGCTGATTTTGATAGACGTCCAACCCTTGGAGTCAATACTCCGTCAGGCGACCTTGTGGGAGACTAAGGGCCTCTAAGGAATAATGACCCTGCCTTATTGTACGCCCCTTAGAATCTTCATGAGCGACTGTCTCAGTCTTCCCTCACGGCATCGTGGATCTCTCGAACTAGGTAATCGTTAACGTACAGTTAGAGCCACGACGGGAGTGCTAGTAGGATGTTGTAGGGATGTTTCCACACCTCTCCCTCAATATATTTAGTTTTAATGCATGACCCCTTTACTCCAAATGTGAGTCTAATTAGCAATCAATCATCAGCATGCATCCATCAATGAAACATGTCGTCGATACATAAACAACATCATACTATACCTAGTCATATGTCACATATGCAACAATAGAAATACTCAAACCATATACAATCCACTCCCTGACTCGATCCGGAGTCCAAGGAGGTTCATCAATGCCATCGATATCCTCAATATGTCAATATTCCTGCACACTCAGGAGAAACCGATCAATAGCACATGTTTATACATAATAACATAAGATAACATCATAAATCACAATCTCATCATCAGAATCCGTAAGCGAAGCAGTCAATCATATAATGAACCGCATCAATTGCACGCAAGTGTCATCAAATAATAAGTCACATCAGGTGTGCGCAAGAGCAGGATGTTACATACACCCCCTCTTATTTTAAACTTTGTCTCGAAGTTTCACAATATACAAGTGCAGAAAGAAAGTATCTAAGAATATCTAAATGTATAGCCATAAAAACAAAATGGAAACTGCTCACGCGTATCATATGTGTCTTCCTAGGTAGCCGAGTGAGGACTATAGTTGCCCCACTGGACCTTGACCTAATCGACTGTTCGATGCCGTAGCTGTCGAATGCGATAGTCCAGAATGTGGATTGGATCTGCTATGAGTGCACCCTCATTCGATACCTGCAAATAACTCATGTCAATCACATGTGTAGGATCACTAACATAATGTCTCAAAATAGATACGTGAAAAACATCGTGCATACGCCTCAAAGAATCAGGCAAGGATAGTGGATAGGCCACGGGCCCCTTCCTTTCTACAACCTTGAATGGTCCCATGAACCTAGGAGATATTTTAGCACCCTTTCCAAACTTGATCTAACTCTTGTGCGGTTTCACCCGCAAAAAGACTCGATCACAAATTTCATAACTATGGTCAACATGATGCACATCGACATAACTCTTTTTTCGATCTTGCGCTTCCTTGATCCTTTGTCTTATTTTTTGCATTTTCTCTTCCATTTCTTGGATCGCTTATGTTCTTACCAGGACCCTATCCTCAAGCCGATCCCAACTAAATGACATCTGACACAGTGGCCCATAAATAAACTCGAATGTCACCATATTAATGGTGCTTTGATAACTGTTATTGGATGTGAATTCTACCAGTGGAAATAAATCTTCCCAACGCTTATGTTGGTCCATAACGTACATACACAACATTTCCTCCAAGATTTGGTTTGCTTGTTTGGTCTGTGCCTCTATCTCTGGGCGATATGTGGTACTAAAGTTAAGTTGGGTTCCCAAGGCCTCTTGGAAACTAGTCCAAAATCGTCTTGTAAACACCAATCCTCGATCGGATATGATCCTCTTATGCATGCCATGCAACCTCACAATATCGTTGATGAAAACTCTATCTATGTCAAGTGTCGGATACGTCATACGCACAGGGATAAAATGAAAACTCTTCATCATAGTGTCAACTACCACGAAAATTGAGTCGTGACTCCTTGCCATTAGCGGCAATCCAACAATGAAATCCATCAAAATGACTTCCCATTTCGATTCTGGAATAGCGTGTGGCTATATTAATCCCGTCAGATTTCTATGTTCAGCCTTCATTTGATGAAGTTCTAGACATCTTTCCATGTAGTTGACTATGTCCGCCTTCATTCCTTTCCAAAAGAGTAAGGGTTTAAGGTCTGCCCTAATCTTCGTGACTTCTGGATGAGCCATGTACACTTCTCTAAGATCTTCGTTTAAGATCAAAATTATTAATTCATCGTTGGGTGGTATGCAAATCCGATTATTATATCTCATTAATTTGTTGTTGTCCACAGTAAATCCCTCAAATTTTGGTACCAAAATGGTGTTTTGTCCAATAAATTCCTTAACCTCCTTATACCAGTCATCATCACGCTGTAAAGTTAGAATATTTTCATGTAGATTTTTTTGAAGAGGTATCATCGAAAATATGCGTGGTCTCTGACTAAACACATCAGCCACTTTGTTCATTGTTCCTCTTATGTAAGTAATCTCGAAATCATACTCGCTAAGAAGTTTTGACCAACGCCTTTGTCGTGCGTTCAAGTCGCTTTGGATAAAAATGTGTTGTAAACCACACTGGTCCATTTTTAGTTCGAATTTCCATCCAATCAGGTAGTGTCTCCAAACTCTCAAGGCATACACAATGGCTAACAACTCCAATTCGTGTGTCACATAGTTCTCCTCATGCTTTCTTAACTTTCTCGACATGTAAGCGATCACTCGATCGTCTTGCATCAAGACTTCGCCTAAGCCTTCCTTGGATACATCAGTGCATACCAAGAAGTCCTCGTCCATGTCAAGGATTTTTAGTATTGGTGTTTTTGTCAACATCTCCTTGAGACGTCAAAATGCTTCTGCACTTTTCTTGGTCCATACAAACTTCTTGTTCTTCTTCTGCAATTCCGTAATCGGATTTTCTATCTTTGAAAAACCCTCAACGAACCGTCAATAATATCCCGCTAAACCCATGAAGCTACGCACTTTTGGGACATTCATCGGTGTAGGACATTCTATAATAGCCTCTACCTTCATTGGATCCACAACAATACCTTCATCGGAGATGACATGCCCTAAATAATGAATCTTCGATTGATAAAAATAACATTTTGACAGTTTCCCAAACAATGTTTTCTCTCATAGACACCACAGTACTAAGCACAAATGTTTGTCATGTTCTTCCATTGTCTGAGAATATATCAAAATATCGTCAATGAATACTTGAACAAACTTGTCCAAGTATTCATGGAACACCTCGTTCATCAAGCTCATGAATACCCCTTAGGCATTTGTCAATACAAACGGTAAAATGGTAAACTCGTAATGTCCAAACCTCGTCTTGAATGTGGTCTTAGGAATGTATTCCTCCTTGATCGGTAACTGGTGATACCCTGATCTCAAGTCAATCTTTGAAAACATCGTTGCACACTTCATATGATCAAACAGATCGTCTATTCTTGGAAACAGATATTGATTGTTGATCGTTGCCTTGTTCAGTTGACGGTAGTCAATGCAAAGTCTCCACGACCCATCCTTCTTCCGTATGAAAATAACAGGTGCACCCCACGATGAAACACTTGGACATATAAGTCCTAGATCCAACAACTCCTTTAGTTTCATTTTCAACTCCTGTAAATCAGGGGTCGACATCCAATAAGGCGTTCTTGCTATCGTTTCAGTCCCAAGTTTTAGGTCGATGCTAAATTCCAATTCCCTCTTAGGCGAAAACTCTGGTAACTCCTCTGGGAATACCTCTGCAAACTCTCGTACTACCAGAATATTTTCTAGTCCTTCTGCCATGCCCTTTTCTTTCAATGAAAGGATTGCATATAGCTTGCATCCCTTGCGCATGCTCTTCTAAAGCTCTAGGGAAGAGATGAACCTTATGGAAACTCCATGGTTCCTTCCTACAATCACATGTCTCTATCCCTCATCATCGACCAAACTCAATCATTTTGTCTTACAATTGAGTATCGCCTCATGCGATTCCAACTAGTCCATACTGATCACGATGTCATAAGATCCTAAGATCGTGACATACAGGTTGGCATTTGTGAAAAAAATTCCTTGGTTAAGGCTATAGCCTGTAAAATTTCCTCCCACCTTCTGTTTATCTCCCGAATCCATTTCTACATAGCTAAACTCATCCTGTTCGACTGCCTTTACCTTAATTCTTTTTAGTGTTGCACCAGAAATAAATCTCTATGTAGCACCTAGATCTATCAAAATACTAAGGTTTTGGTTAGCGATGGTACCTTCCATCTCGAACAAAGTAGACTGGTGCTCGGCCTCGTGGCTATTCACCATTGCATGAATCCAATGGGCCTTGCCCAAATCTCCTACGATAGTGTGTCTGGCGGATCTGACTGCTCTGTCCCTCTCAACTGGGAATTCATGTTGGTAATGTGGCTCTCCACATGTCCAACACCTGGTATTCAATCCAGTACTCCTGGTCCCCAAAGTAGAAGCTAACGGCCCACCATCTTGAAACCCTGGTTTGTTCTATTGAACAGGCATGAACTGTTGTTGCTGCGGTCGACATTGCTGCTAGTGTTGTGGTCCTCTGTAAGGAGTCCGCTACTGAGGCATCGGTCGTCGTGGTGTAGTGAATTTGGATCCTCTCAGAGTGCCTCGATACCCTAGTGGATGTCTAATTGGTGTTTGATGTTGGTGCATACCAGATGTCGCTTGCCCCGTCGGCCTCGCCGAAGTCTTTCTCTGACCCCCATTGATGAGCTCCTCCTCAGCTATGAGGGCCTTCTAGACAACATCATGCAACGTATGAGGAATTAAAATCCTCACTTTCGCACGAATGCTGACATTAAGGCCGAACACGAACTTGTTGACCTTAAGCCTCTCGGTGTTTAGGTGCGGAGCATACAAAAGCAACTCCATGAAAAGGGCCTCGTACTCAGGCACCGTAGAATTTCCCTGTCGCAAGGCGTTGAACTCATTAAGATGACGCCCAATGAATTCCTCTGACAGATACCTCTCTCAGAACCGCTCCTCGAATAGTTCTAATGACACGTCTTTGATGACCATGTTTAGTTGTGGTAGCAGCGCCTTCCACCATAGAAGAGCACTCCCCTTCAGTTGAAAGACTGCCATGCAGACCTTCATGTTGGAGGTATAGCTGCGAAGTGTAAATCACATCGCCATATTCTCCAACCATGCCTCGACGATTGCGTCGTCCGTGGCACCAAAGAACTCGGGAAACTTGACCTTCTCGAGTTCTCTATGAAGGCTACCAGTGTTGGCTGGGGCACGTGGTGGACCCTTAGGGGGTGTCGGCGCCCTGGCCTCATCTCTATCCAAATGGATAATCAGGGCCTCTGACATCCTCTCAAAGGACCTCATCAACCCAACTACATCTCCAACAACTATATGTTCTTGTCCGACGACTTGTTCTTCTCCTTGGGGGTTAGACCCCTCTGGCATGGATGCTACTGGAGGTGTCGTGCCTCCTCCCCTAGCACCCTGTCGTCTTCCTCCACGACGTCCTCTCACCATGATTACCTACACGAATACAAATCAATTTAATTAGTGATAAATTATAATCAAGTGTTTTCATAGTGGAAGGCGTAATGATCCCAAGTCATGGGTCAAACCTGCTCTGATACCATATGTAATGGCCTCAACCGTTACGACACAAAAGAGATGTACAACAGTTTATTTTTTTATTTTTTTATTGTTGCGTTAGGAAATTAAAACATCATAATAAAAAGAGACATCATTGACACACCATTCACATATACTAATGAAACAATATAATGCATTAATAATCATTTATGACAAAATATCAACACATCATCATCATGAACCATGACACGCATATCGAAGTATTAACACGTTAATCATCATCATCCCAACATCATTGCATTCTATCATTAATAATGATGCATATCAGTACGAGTCTTAAACATTCAATGCATCACATAAGGACCATCATCATATATCTCTAAGAAAACATAAGGTACCATAGAGAATCATAAGGATCATAAAGATAATCACAAGAACACATAATATACTACCCGCCCAACCTACCCTGCAAGATTAGGACCTCCAGGACACATAAGCAACGCTCAAGCCCAGTTTCCAATTGATTTTAACCATTTAAGGTCTCAAGGCTGGCGATTATTCTGAGGAACAAGGAGGTGTCTACATCCCACCTGAAATAATCAAGTCCAAGCTGATTAAGCTAAATAACATCATCAACGATCATCTAGGTGCAACATCATTCTAATAAACCAACACATGTAACATAAAATTCCATGGCACAAGAGAACGTAAATACTAAATCCATATAGCAATGACATAAGTCGAGGCGCAATAATCTACTCATTTAATTTTTAAGGTTCAACAAAATCTACTTAACTTCTAGGTGCGCGATTAAATCAATCATCAAATTACAATAAAAATTTTATGGCACAAGAAGTAATATCCAACAACCATTCATACCTTGACTTTTTAATGTGCACAAGCAGAAGAATCTAAACATTATACAATACATCATTCAATACCTTAAATTTTCATGTGTGCAAGAGATAACTAAGTTTAACCATCATTCAAGAATAAACTAATTAAACTAAATAACTAAGCATCTAAAGCCATCATTCCACACATTCAATTTCATGCGCACAAGAAATAAACTAAATCCAATATCGTAATTGATCATACTCTACAACGATTACAACGCGCTAAGAAAATCTAAAAAAAATCTTTAATTATCATTATGACATAAAATCCATTGGCACAAGAGGTCTAAAAACTCTATAATCATCATACATTACATAAAAACTGTAAGCACAACTATATCTTGTAAAAAACATGTTAAACTTTAGGCCACTAAGCAAGGAAAGGGTTCCATTCTGGTTGTAATGATTTACTATGTCATAGTTGAGCACAACAACAAAGTGCGATATTGGAGCATAATAGAAGAAGTATAAGACCTTGTAATATCGATAAGGGATAGGGTGTATTGCCTTTCATTTCAAGATTATAAGTTATAAAATGCTTAAAGATTTTCTCCATTTAGTTGACAACTCTATGTTAAATTGACCTTTCTTTAAATTTGTATTTTATATATCCAAGAAAAAGAAAAAAGCATAGTCTGAACAGATCTTTCCATTTTCAAAATATATATATCCTATGTAATTTATATAAGATTTATTTTAACCTCTTTTTTTAAGATACAATGTTGAAACATCCATTGAAAAATAAGTTAAAATATATTTCATATAAAACACAACTATAAAATTTCTAGGAAAACATTAAAGAAATAAAATCTAATTATTAAATGATCTCGCATCAATATATCTAAGTGGCAAATAAAATCTAATTATTACAATGATCTTGCATCAATATATTGTTGGATTACTGAGAGGGGGGGTGAATCAGTAATCGCGTAATTATAATCCTTTTTCTTCAAATGTTATATCAATGTAGAATTATTATCCAATAATGAGCCGTAAGAAATAAACAATCACACACATACACAGTACACCAGTGTTTTATGTGAAAACCCAAATCGGGAGAAAACCACAGAATGATTTTTCTTATATGTCTTGAAGAATTACATTCATTGGAAGCACCAACTTCCTTTGTTTTCCAGCTGCAACTGGAAGGAGGCTCCA
>JZKD02S1750695.1:68577-106057 GCA_000966675.3 Picea glauca
ATATAGCAAAAATCATATCGTTATCCATCAAACAAACTTGGGTCCATTACCCAAACTTGGGTTCTCCAACTTCACATGGTCATAACTCTCTAACCGTGAGGAGTTATGTGACGTTATACATACCACCGGAAATGGCATGAAAAGCACTATCCATGTAGGATAGTTTCCATGACAAATTCATTGTCCTTCATCTCATTATTCCACAATTAATCATGGGTTATCTTACTCCGCAAAGCGTCTTCCCATGAGGGATTTCACCATAAGGGGACCACTTTGGAGTTCATTCATATTTACTTCTTATCAACCATGAAAAAAAATAATGAGTCATATTTACATCAAACAATCTTGGGTCCATTACCGAAACCTTTGTGCTACGTGACTTTCTTCAAGGGTTGACATCAATGACAACCAACCTTAATCAACATATATGGCGAAATAAAATCTAATTATAACGATGATCTCACATCAATATATCTAAGTGGTATCATCAAGGTATTAAAGCTTTAATTAAGAAAAAGGGACATAACGGAAGACGGGTTACCTTTCATGGTAATCTGGCACTATTGTCTTCAGGGTTCAATGCAACATCGTTAGTAACTCTAAATACATTAAGGTCAATACGAATACAAACAAAATATAAATAAATTAATGAGGCAATTTATAAGGCTTAAAACATGATTAATCAATGATCAAATTTAAAAGCACTAGTCAAAGGAATCTCTCCAATGCATGGTAAGGTTAAGGTATTTTAATTACTTATCCCACCTTGAACTAATTTCACTTACTTAAATAATCTTGAATTATAACTTAGTTGAATATTTGATTACCACTGAATCAGTGCACGCAAACGCGGAGCGAAAGGAAGCCAAAACTGGAAATGCTTAGCAGTTTCTGGGCAAAGCGTTAAGCACTAAAAGTGTTGGGTAAGCAACGTTGAGTATTAGATGAATAATGGTCTAAGTAAAAACTGAGCGTGAACCCTTGATGTCTGAGTGTAAAACGAAGGTCAATGAAGACTGCGTAGAGGTTCTAGGCGCAATATAAGCTTGAGGGTAAAAGCGAAGGTCAATGAAGACTGTGCAGAGGTTTTAGGTGCATTATAAGCCTAAGTGTAAAAACAAAGGTCAATAGAGACTGCCTAGAGGTTCTGGGCGCAAATATAATCCTGAGTGTATATCGAAGTAAAATGAAGACTGCGCAAAGGTTTTGGGTGCATTCTAAGCCTGAGTGTAAATCGAAGGTCAAGTTTGATTCACATTTACAAAATGTGTTGATAGGATCCTAAGGAAGCTTCTAGCGCCTTTTGTGCAGAAGAGTTTTAAACTAGATGATGATTGGAAAAAAAAATGCAGGCAATCCCTTTTTTTTGTTGAGGATACAAACAGAACGCCCGACAAGACATTCTCAACACACAATCTCAATTCTTAGTTTTATCTTGTTGGGCATAAATAAATAAATAAAATGAAAACTCCATGCAATCCCAATCTCAACACGCAAGGTCGTCTCACTTTTTCTTGTGTAAGAAAAAAAGAACCCCACGCCTCTTCTTAAAGGAAGGCTATAGAAAACACAGGGGTAAGGGAAGGGTGTCCCAAGTTTTGGAATCTTTTTGAGAGAGCTCAACAAGAAAAACAACGTAGAAATCCATAAGGTGCAGATATATAAGAAACAAATCCAGAGTGTAGAGATAGAAATTAGTTTTACAAGCTGAGCGAATAAGAGGCAAACACTCAAGCACGGAGAGTAAGCAGGATGCAACGATATTGAAGGAAAAATGCAAGCTTTTAAGTTAAAACCACGGGCCTCTTCACTATCAGGTCAATAGAACAACTGCACAGACATCCAGCTTCAGGGAACCATTACAGTTTTCATCAACGTATAAATTCACATACAATTTTTAAACTACTTTCAAATGCAATTTAACACGTGTTCTATAACTGAAGGTGAGGAATCCGAAGTGGTTTTCCCGCGCTTGCGCTCTGTCCAAATCCCGCTTGCTAACCGCTCAGACCTCATCAGTACCTCCCAGCCAACACTACAGGTACTCTTCTTCCCCCTGAGCCCCCTGAGCCACAAAGGGGCCATACACACAAACCAAAGAATAAGCTAGCTCCCATCTCTCCTTGCAAGGTTGAGCTACCACTCTCTATTCGAGCTGGGTATCCCAACTCCCACAAGAAAAATCTGTCAAGAGAAAAATATGGCAGCATAACCTTACACATACCACTCGTGATCCATTCCCCTTCTCTGCCATTTCTTTTATAGAGTTCTTCTTAGTGACACTTCCATTTGCACATTAAATTCATTTTATTAAAAGTTAATTAGGAAAAATTCACCCCCGTACACTTGTCACCCAATCCCTTAGTTGCACCAGAATTTCATTTAATTAATTGAATTAATTTTCCAATTTCCCTCACCCATCTAAAAGAGTTTCTAAAACCACTCCTAGATGTCCCTTTATTCCCTCACATTCCAATTCAAAATGAGATATTTTTTTCTAGGTACCTAGGTTCATTGATTCACGAGTGTTAAAAACCCCAATGTGCCCTTCAAGATGCACTAAGTGCTCCAAGGCTGCCACTCGCCTTCATTCATGTTTCATGTATGCGACGTGCCCTTCAAGACGCACTACGTGCTCCAAGGGTGCCACTCGCCTTTTGAATGATTTTCGTAGACTTCCAGCCCTTGGAGTCAATACTTCATCAGGCGACCTTATGGGAGACTAAGGGCCTCTAAGGAATAAGGACCATGCCTTATTGTGTGCCCCTTAGAATATTCGTGAATGACTGTCTCAGTCTTCCCTCACAACATCGTGGATCTCTCGAACTAGGTAATCATTAACCTGCAGTTTGAGCTACGACGAGAGTGCTAGTAGGTTGTGGTAGGGCTACTGCCACACCTCTCCCTCAATATGTCTAGTTGTTGTGCATGAGCCCTAGTTTACTCCAAATGTGAGTCTAATTAGCAAGAAATCGTTGTCTTGTATCCATCAATGAAACATGTCAACGATCCATAAACAACATCATAATATACCCAGTAATATGTCACATATGCAATAATATAAATACTCAAACCATATACAGTTCACTCCCTAACTCGATCCAGAGTCCAAGGAGGTACATCGATGCCATCAACATCCTCAATCTGTCAAGAGTCCTGCACACTCAGGAGAAACCAGTCAATAGCACATGTATATACATAATAACATAACATAACATCATAAATCACAATCTCATCCTCATAATCCATAAGAGAAGCAGTCAATCATATAATGAACCATATCACTTGCATGCAAGTATCCTCAAAGAATAAGTCACATCAGGGGCGTGCAAGAGAGGGATGTTACAATGTTAGAATTCATAATAACATGCTAGACATAAATGTGTTGACTATTTACTACACCATCATGTTGAGGAGTATTCATTAAGAGCATGAACCCACAAATCAACCTATCACCACTTTGAAGGAATATTCCAACTGGGCCCAGAAGAAATATTAGTGGAAAAGGAGAGCAAATACTCTCACTTCCATCCCACCTATACTCACCACATTTGACCCCATGGGGATCCCAACTATTGATTAAAGTTTGGATTTTATGACTTAAAAAATTTCTACACTAATATAATAAGAAATTTATCTCCCATATTCACATTCTCACACTTAATACCCAATGAGTCATCCTTTTGGTCCTTCAATTCACCTCTAGGAGCAATAAGAAATTTATCTCCCATATTCATAGTCTCACACTTGATAGCCAATGAGACGTCCTTTTGGTCATTCAATTCACCTTGAGGAGCACAATAAATTCCCTAATCTTGATTCAAATGATTATGATCCTCATAGCTTTCAAAATTGTCAATTGTAGAAACATATATAACAACGTTTTGAAATTCCAAGCCTCTAACAAGTTTTTTCTAGCTACATACTTTAGGTAAGTTTAACTAAGGGGTTATGTTTAAAAAAACTTCGTTGTAGAAAGATATATAACAATGTTTTGAAATTCCAAGCCTCTAACAAGTTTTCTCTAGCTACATACTTTAGGTAAGTTTAACTAAGGGGTTATGTTTAAGAAAACTTCGTTGATTTTGAGTTGATGGATTAAGAGCTATGGATTGCAATTTTTAATATCTACGCATTATAAATATGTACCTTAATTTAGGGAGAGAAATTTGAGCTAAACTCGATGTACCTTAATTTAGGGAGATAAATTTGAGCTAAACTCGATCAATATTGTTTCCTTAAATTTCTTTTATGGTGTAGGAAAATGAGATGTTATGATATTCTTTAGGTCATTATGAGACAAATTTTAAATTTGGTAATTTTGAGTGATGAACATTAGAAGCTTAATTAGCAGTTTTGGGAGTTTAAAATTGTGGAAAACAAATCAAAATGGCTTCCCACATTGTATATGGTCAAGAAACTTTTTAAAGATGAGCACCCCAATCAAAGTTTATACGTGAAAGTTACTTTTCTAGTAAGATGGCTATTGTTTGGTCCACTTCAGTGGCATGTCAAAACCATTCCAACTCACACATATGAAACTAGAAATGCGTGGCTTTTCAAGAAGGTTTGATAACAACGATGAAAATCCAAAAACATAACTCTAACGTTATGACAAAGAGGAAGATATAAACTCCTAGTCATAAATGGAGAAAGGATTTGATTCCTATTGTAGATATTTTTTATGGATTCCCAATGGGTTTGGATTATTTGGTTTGAACCAACCATCTTTTTTAAGGTGGAGATTCTTGAGAGGACATGGTTCAACTTAGGAGTACATGCTATTTTTTTTTATGGATGCCCAATGGGTTGGCTTATTTGGTTTGAACCAACAGTTCAACTTAGGAGTACATGCTATTTTTTTTTTATGGATGCCCAATGGGTTGGCTTATTTGGTTTGAACCAACCGTATTTAAGATGGAGGGTCTTGAGAGGACGTGGTTTAACTTAGGAGGACATGTTGTATTTCAATGATATTTATGTCATTTTCCATTCACACAATGTGAAGAAGCACATTAACATTTTTTTGTGAAATAAAAAGATATTTTCTATTCAAATGTAGAGTAACGCAACAAATAAAGGATAAGAAGAGAGGTTATTCTATAAATTATAAAAATTAATGAAAATTAATAATTGTGATGAGTTAATTATAAAATATCCAAAATAATTTTCAAATTATGAACTTTACACTTCTCTTATATTTTGATAATTTAATATTAATAACTCTTTAACATCACATTGTTAAACTACCATCTTCCTAAAATCACATATCATTACTACCATACCACCAAAGTGAGGAAAGGGAGTAGTGAAGTCGTTTTAGATGTTTATGTTGCTTAAATATATGAAGTGTGGTTGTTTGGATGGTCCTTGAATAAATAGTAGATGATTTATTCAACTAACTTCATGGGATTCTTTTTTGTTCCTATCATAATGATATTCATACGTTTAGGGAAAAACATATAGATCCTCCAAGCAGTTAATCATAAATGGATGTATGGTGGGAGGAAATAATGGAGAGGTGGTGATATGTGTGTCTGCATGGGTTATCAATTATTTTCCATCAAAGATGATATTTATGCACCGTAAGGTGCCTAGGTCAATTCAACATTCAACTTTTTTATGGACTGAATTTTGTTTCCTCTATGAGCAATGTGAATTAGAGAGAAATGTGCCTATTCAAAATACAACTTTGATTGAAATATATAAATTGTTTCATTCAACCTATTGTGAATCCGTTAAGTCCTAAATTAAAGTAAGATCAATATTAATAGAATGAACAACATTTTTGACAAAAAGAAGAGTGAATACATTGGATTAGTATCTATGTTTACTTAAACATGAGAGAAAAAGATCATATAAATAACTCCACATATAGATACAAAAATAGAAATGACATTGTCAGTGGTGCCTCAAGCATAATGTACAAAGGGAATTTTGTTAATGGAATGACAATGTCAATCAAGAAGTTCAAATTTGAAATAGAAATATAGGCCCAACGCTTGTTTATGGTGGAGTGCAAGACAATGGTAAAATTAGACAAGCATTTGAATTAGTTTAGGAAAATAAAACAACATACAATATTATGTAAAGCCAATAACCTTGATGGGAATGTGTTGTGTAAATACACTTGTAGAGGAGGAAAGGTCTGGCATTCACATCTAATGCATCTATCCTAAGTCTTCTAGGGTGTTCTATTTTCTTTAATAAGTATCTTGGGTGACCTCATAGACTACTTGTGTTCTTCAACTTGCATAGAAATTCATCAACTTTGTAATCTACCCATCAACCTTGGTAACCTTATTGAGGAAGAGGGTCACTTTTTTTCTTTTCTTCAAACTTAGCAATTCCAAGATTAGGCATCCCTTTCTCTACTAAACAATTCCACACATGACCCTTCTTTCCAAGGCTTAATCCTTCTTCAAATTTTGCATCAATATTGTTTAAAGGTCCTTATGCTAGCTCATTTTGAAAGAATCATTCATATTCATTGGGCCATTGACCCTTAATCTATCTTGATCCCATCAAGCCTATTCAAATAAGACCCATCAGTCTACCTTGAAATATCACATCATGCATTTCTTGAAGATAATCCCAGTGCATAACATTCAAGCACAATGTATATCATCATGCCTATTTCAAATAAAACATTGGACCTTCTTAAATATTTTCCCAATGGACAAATAACGTCCATCAACCTTATTTGAAATATCTCCCCTTATTTCAAAGAATCTCCTTGATGACAAATCCATCAAGTGCATTTGTAAGATGTTCTTGATAGGCCATTGACCACATTCAAAAGAGTAATATTAAGATTCCCCTAATAGGCCATATGGATTATTTAAAAGAAAAATATTTGAAATCCCCCAATAGGCCATTGGGTCAATGCCAAAGCATAATATTCAAACATTGTTGATAGGCTATTGGGCCAATATGAAAGAATGATATTTGAAAGCTCTTGATAAGCCATTGGTCCTCTTGAGAAGATGTCACTTTGAAAGATATGGCCATTAGGAAATTTCAAAAGGTCCCATTAGGATTTGAAGATGAACCTAGTGCAAACAAATATTCCATCGATCCCTTTCGAAAGATGCCACTAGGGACCTTCAAAACATTGAACCAATAGGACAATAGGATTCTTCAAAAGATGTTATTGGGAACTTTCAAAAGATCAACCTAATAGGCCATTGAGCCTCTTTGAAAGTTGTCGATTAGGCCACTTTTAAAGATGTGCTTGATTTGAAAGATAAATCCATAGGGCCTCTTACCAAAAAGAGTCTGATAGGGCCACTTTGAAAATAACATTTTGAAGTAGCACAAAATAAATAAGGGCATAGGCCCCATTTGAAGGAAATACCTCAAAATCCAACAAAAGGGTCTTTCATCTCATTCAAATAATACTTTGAATAAAGAAGAGGCCAACTAGCCTAACTCAAAGAAACCCTTTGAATGATCAATTAAGGGACATAATGACCACCATTCAAATTAAATATTTCAAATGCAAATAATTAGGCCTCGACCCAATTGAAATAATACTTCAATATTTCAATAGGGGTCAACTCGTCACTTCAAAGTTACTACTTTGAATACAAAATAGGGCCTAGACTCAACACCATCCCCACAACATTTTACTCAATTCCAGGTTGACATTTGAACTATTTTTGGGTATGTGTTATATTCTTTGCATGACTATAGGTCCCCCTCCGCTCCCGAGAAAAACAAATTGGGGGTTTATTCACCAGTTTTTTGGGCGGTTTTTCACCTTTGGCAAGGGTGTTTTTTTTCCTTTGTTGGTTTAGTGGTGCATGGTATTTAAGCCCATGGTTTTCTAATTCTGGTTAAGGATTTAGGGTTGTATTCTAATATGGGTCAATGGATTAAGGGTTTTGGATGCCGTGGGATACTATATATATTGTATTGTAAATAACGAAGTTGGATGATGATGAATAAGAATTGGAGGTGCAACTCTAAACAGGTTTTTGGTTTTCTTGGTTTAGGTTTCCAAGGTATATCTTTGTTTATATGTGTGATTGAAAATGTATTATTTTCTATTTTTTAAGAATCTGTGTGTGCATTGCATTACTGTAAAAGGTTTAAAACTTACATTTGGTATTAGAAAAGTTATTGGCTTTAGGGGGATTCCTTTGTGGATAAGGGTTTGGATCAGGTCTTTGATAAAGCTTGTTATAGTGGGAGTGCGATATTGATTCTTGCAGTGAAAATAAATTGTGAGTAGTTCAAAAATAGAGATCAAAAAATTTGATGGGAAACGTTTTGAGATGTGGAAGCCCAAGATGGAAGATATTTTGGTAGACAAAGATTTATGGATCATTGTGGATCCAAGCACTGCACCTATGGGAATGTCAATAAAAGACTGGAAAAATTTGGATCGTAAGGAAAAGATAAGCTACAACCAAGGTATTATGGGATAAGTTAGGGTCTTTGTATCAATCTAAGTCCCTAGTAAATAAACTATTCTTGTGGAAGCAGTTATATAACCTGAGGATGAAATATGGAGACTCAGTGGAAAAGAATCTAAATGCCTTCAATACTATTTTAAGTTAGTTATTTTCTATTAAAATTAAGATTTATTATGAATATGAGTGTATCAATTGTTGGACAGTTGGTTGTCATTGATATCAACCCTTGGAGATTAATGTAAAACCTTGGAGAAATATGGATGCCCTAGAGATGTGGTTGATATTGCTCATGATTTAGTTGTCATTGATGGAGTGGTTGATGTCATCATATTTTTTGGGAGCATTTGATGAAGTCTACATGAATCCCCAGAGGTGTGGTTATCGTACCCAAAGTTGGTTGAGGAATAATGGACATGAAGGACAATGTAATTACAGGTAAGACTAACATAAATGGATAGTGCACATCTTTTCATTTCCCATGATATGTGGTACACCACGTGGTTCCTCATGGCCAGGGACATATGGCCTTATGAATTTGACGGACCCTCAAGAATAATCTAGAAGCCCCTAGAAGGTCAACCAGAAATTAATTATTCTAGAAGCTCCTAGAAAGTCATCAAGAAGCTTGCTAGTCAAAGTGGTTATAACAAGAAATTAATTATGGTTAAATTAGTTGTAATAAAATGTTTGTTAGTCAAAGTGGTTGCAACAAGAAATTAGTTATTGGTAAAGTATTTGTAACAAGAAGGATGAATAGTCAAAGTGGTTCAACAAGAAATTAATTATGGGTTAAGTGGTTGAGAAAATAAGCTAATTAAGGATAAAGTCGTTGCAACAAATTATTTATGATTTGACTAATTAAGGAAAATTTAGTTGTAACAAGAAAGTAGGTTATCCCTAGAATAAGGAAAAGGGGTAAAATAGTTACAAGGTAGCCCCTAAAGGAAGTCACTTAGGAAGTATAAATAAGACTTCAAGAGACTCCCATTAACACTCAAGTTCATTGAATATCTATCTATTGAACACTTGGTCTATTGAATGAAGAAATCAAGCAATGAATAATTTGTATATATGTTAGATAATTACAAGAGGAAGAACCAATGGAAAATTAGTATCACTGGAAGAGAGGAAAGGAAACATACACATGTAGCCCTACATTGATCTACACGACATCTTGCAGAAAATTCAAGGGAAGAAAAATCGTCAGAGAAAGAGATTATGCAAAAAATATTAGAAACATGCAAACAGGGGGAGGTATACTGATAGGGGGGGATACCCTTTTACTCATTGATGTCAAAGGGGGAGAGTGAGAAACATTGATGAGGATTAATGGTCACAAGGGGAGCATGAGTGTTGGAGTTTCCATTAGTGTTGCCATCAATGCCAAAGGGGGATATTGTTGGACAATTGGTTGTCATTGATGTCAACCCTTGGAGATTGATGTCAACCCTTGGAGAAGTCTGTATTCCCTAAATATGTGATTGATATTGATGGTGAGTTATTTTTCATTGATGGAGTGATTGATTTTAGCATATGTGTTGGGTGCGGTCATACCAACGTTAATGCAACCAACACATATGCTAACATCAACCACTCCATCAATGAAAACTAACTTCCTATCAATATCAACCATATCTCTAGGGAATCTGGACTTATACAAGGGTTGACATCAATCACAAGCAACTGTCCATACCAAATTTCCAACAATCCCCCCCTTTGGCATTGATGGCAACATAAACATTGATGGAAACACTGATGGAAAATCCAACACTCATGCTCCCCTAGTGACCATTTCTCCTCATCGATGTTTTTCACTCTCCCCTTTTGTCATCAATGGAAAAGGGTGTCTCTCCTTGGGGCTTCTCCCCCTGTCTTCATGCATCTATTCTTTCTCTCGATTTCCATGCCTTTGTTTTTTCTCTTCACATGTTTCTCTCCTCATGTTCCTCTTCTCTTAGTTATTGTTCTCCTTCGATATAAAAGAGTGACTCCCCCTGAAGGTGTACCTTATCTGAACAATCCTTCTATGAATTCATGCGCTTGATATTTCTCTTTCTCTTCCTTTGACATCATGGGTAAAAGGTTAACTCCCCCTATTGGTATGTCTCCTCCTGTTTGCATGCTTCTAATATTTCTTTCATGATCTCTTTCTCTGATGATTTTTCTTCCTTTGAATTTTCTACAAGATATCGTGTAGATAAATGTAGGGATACCTGTGTATGTTTCCTTTCCTCTCTACCGGTGTTGTAATTCTCCATTGGCGATTCCTCTTGTAATTCTCTGACATATACAAAAATCATTCATTACTTGATTCCTTCATTCATTTGACCATAATGTTCAATGATTTTCTTCTATTGATATAACTTCTACTGATGGTTTCTCTTTCCTTGTTCTTCTATGTCTTTCACTGCTTTCCTTTCTATGACCAACCGATTCCACTGATTCCAATTGTAAATGAATTGCTATGTGTCTTCTCTGACCCTTGTTTTATTTACCTTCTACGTATCCATCTATGTCCATATGTCATAAGCTATCCATAAATATGCTACTCAATTTTCCACGATGTTGACCCATCTATCACTGTACTATCATGAAGGCTTCATGACTCGAACTGATCAATCTGTCATTTTGTACTTATGTTGCCTGACTACTCTGAATCTATCTCTGCAAATAATTCAACCTACTTGAAGGATGGTTCTCTGATCAGTAGTAGCTACTACATTGAATTCCCATGTTCAATATTCATTTTTACTGGAATTCTTCAAGCTGAATGGCTCAGAACAATACCTACTTTGATGCAGAGTAATATTCCTCTTCATCTATGGATTCATCCTCTTCCTGATTTTTGACATTTTCTTCCTGAATTTTGACTTCATCCTCTTCTTGGATTATGTCATCTTCCTCTTGGCCTGCAAATTTATTATGATCTTTCACTACTATAAATATTTTGAGTACAATCTTTGGGACCTAGTCTTGATTCACATGCTCTTCTTGTTTTTCATTTCTTTTCCAAACTTTCATGTATTTGACATTAGTGTTTTCCTTCATGGGAGGCTATATCACGCTTCTATAATTTTGAGCTATGTGTCCATAGTTGTGGCATTTGTAACATCCAATATTATGTGGAGCCACATAATCATTTCTTGCTTGAACATTTCTTTCATAAGCCCTGCAATCTACAACTTTATGTCCAAAGTTAGTACAATTAAAAAAATGACCATAAAATAAATTTGCATACCTAGGAGTGAATGACTTCTTTGTGGTTTAGTCCTTTTGGGTTCCTATCTTGGCTGATTTTGATTGACGTTTCTTTGCTTCCTAAATGTAGAAGGTCTTTTGTATTCATTACTTTATGATTCTTGTTGACCATGATTCCTTCCTTTGAGAACTTATGCATAACTCTTTTGTTATGTTTCTTTCATCATGGATCTTGAACCTTCCTCAAAATGAACATTTTTGTATCCTAGTCCATATTTTTCATTGTATGGCCTTTGACTATCGAGAATGTTTTCTAACACTTGAGAAGTTTTCAAGTTCTTGCTGATATTGTTGAATTCAACTCTCAATATTAAGATTTCCTTTTCAATCTTCTCACACTCTTTTTCTTTCTTCATCATCTGGATCTTCATAATTTCTTCCTTTCTCTTACCTTCTTCAAGTTGGGTTTTCAAGAAGATGTTTTCTTCTTTGAATGATTTTTTTTTCTTCCTTTCTTTCTTCATCTCAGTTAAATCACTGATTAATTCTTCCTCAAGATATACTTCACCTTCTTCTTCGCTTTCAGGGGTTCTTTTATTATTTTCCGTAGCCATAAATAATACTCTCTCTGAGTCATTATCGCTTACATCATCTTCATCAAATGAAGAAATGATATCTCTTCCAATGAGATTTTATCCTAAGATTTCAACACTAGAATAAAGAGAAGATCTAAGCATGATAAGCATGGATGATCTACATGGGATATTTACATCTTAGGAAATGATAATAAATCAAGAAAATTCATCCAAGATAGAAGCAACCTTCAAACAATCCAAGAAGACAAAGAAGAAGAAAAATCCCGAGCCAAAGCCAAATTGTAGTTGTAGCGATGATTTAGATGAGGATAAAGAAATATCCAACCTCGTAAGGAATTTAAAGAAAGGAACTGGAAAAGGTATGATTCCCTTAAAATGTTCTAATTGTGGTAAAATTGTGTTGGACACACCGACTACACTGAGAGGGGGGGGTGAACAGTGTAGGGATCTTTTTCCCAAAACTTCCCTCTTACACAAAACTCCTTAGTTAACAATCACCATTAACTCATTACTCATTGTTGTCATTTATAACCAGTTAGATGTGAACACATATCAGCAACATATATCAGAAATATATCATCAACAAGTCATCACCACAATGAACACAAAGAACACATGATGTATGTACAATTTTCTTTTTATTACGGACTACAATCCTTGGGGTTTTTCAGCAGCAACTGAATAGGGTACAACTCTACAAGAGTACCATCTCTATAATGCAAGACTTAGCTTACACCCTCAACACCAACTGATATGAGGCAAAAATCCTCAATAGATATCAATCTGTACCATAAACATGTGCATCAACCATGCACCAACCTGTACCAAACAACCTGTAATCAACATGTACCATAAACAAGTGCATCCAACCATGTGCCAAGTATATACCAATCATGTGTCAACTACTCATCAACAATGAATCATCAATATTTACCAACATCATCAACTATACACCTCATGTATGTGCCAACTCATCAACTACTTATCTCAACCATGACTAGTTTTGGATTAGTCAACAACCCTAACTTGAAATAATCATAACTATGTACCTATAATGACTAAAAATATGAAACTAATACACAATGTTATTTAGTGTGTTTTATGCAATTCCTCCAGGTTTCACTACTTTGAACCTCTCAGAAAATGAGTTATAGAAGAAATGGCATACCTTGCTAAATTCTATCTTATTCTAGAGAGCGACCTTGTAGGGCGTGCCTAGCATGGAATGTTTTCTGAATCGATCTGAAATTATTACACAACATACTAAATATTTTAATCTAACCAACACATTTGGTCTTACTGAAGTTGGATCTGTTATGAATAAGTTATAACATTTTTACCCGAAACACCTGTTTTAGACTAGTTTCGGGACTAGCCACAAACCCTATTTTCCACGAAGTGTATCTCCAAAAATAAAACGACCCACAAGCTTAATTGTTTACCACAGATACTTGGATATGTTTCCTCAATGTCATATCAATCTCACGATCTTAATCATTATAGAAAAAAAAGTTATTGCGAAAATGGTGAGATGACCTATAAATAACATACCTTAGAAAGCATCATCAAAAGAATTTATCCTCCCTTGAATTTTGGCCCTCCTTTCTTCACCTTCCCTCTGAAATTTGGCTTAGATATACTTTGGCTACCTCAGTCACCTATAGATCTTCAATATTCTCAAGTGTGATTTTAAAATGAGAGAGCCTTGCCTCTTATTTATACTCTCCATCTTCTAGGACCCATTTCTAGGTCACTTAACTCATTTCTAGGTCACTTAACCTATTTTCCTCATGTTTAGGGTTAACCTCTTTCCATAATTAGAAATTTATCCATTACTTTATCATTTAAATATTCCTCCTTGACTTTGTCACCTCACTTTATCATTTAAATAATCTTATTTGATTTTGTCACTTCACTTTATTATTTAAATAATCCTTCTTGACTTTGTCACTTCACTTTATCATTTAAATAATAATTTCTTCTTTGCAAGATCTTTGACTTCATTGACCTTTTGGGGCTTCAAGCCAACATATGAGGGTCCTCCAACTTCGTAAGGCCATACATCTCAAACCGTGAGGAGTTATGTGATGTTCCACATACCACCAGAAATGGCATGATAGGTACTATCCATATAGAATAGTATTACATGCAAATATATCAAAACCCATACCATTATCCATCAAACAAACTTGGGTCCATTACCCAAACCTGGGTTCTCTAACTTCTCATGGCCATAACTCTCTAACCATGAGGAGTTATGTGACGTTCCACATACCATCGGAAATGGAATGACAAGAACTATCCATCTAGGATAGTTTCACTGACAAGTTAACTGATCTTCATCTTATTATTCCACACTCAAGCATGGGTCCTCCAACCATTCTTCTAGAATAACTCAACCATAAAGCGTCTTCCCGTGAAGGCTTTCACCATAACATGACCACTTTGGAGTTCATCTATTTGTGCACCTTATCAACCATGATAAGACTATAATGATCAATCTAACTATGCATCATATATCAAAGAAACCACATTGAACCATATTCGTCTTTGCATCATGTATCAATGACAACTCATTGATCCATCTTCATCTATGCATGAAATCATGTGAATCATATACTTGACATCTATCTAATCTCATCAAGGACAATACATATTACATTTGACATAAATCATAAATCAATCAATCATTTGGCATCAATCAATCACTTGACATCAATCAATCAAACCATTGGCATCAATGACAACATGATTCAATAATTTGGTCATTTTGCAAATAAGTGTTCTTATGCTAAGAAGTTAGATAATGATGAAGAAGATGATCCCAAGAAAGAAAATAAATATCAAAAGGGAAACAAAAGGAAAGATTAGAAGCATGTAGACATGGGGAGACATACTGACAAAGGGAGTTACCCTTTTACCCATAATGTCAAAGGAAGAGAAAGATAAATACTAAGCGCGTGAATTCGAAGAAGGATTGTTCAGAAAAGGTACACCTTCAGGGGGAGTCAATATTTTCTATCAAAGGAGAAGAAGAACATGTGAAGAGAAAGAAAAAAGGCATGGAAACTGACAAAAAGAATAGATACATGAAGACAGCAAGAGAAACCCCAAGGAGAGACACCCTTTTCCATTGATGTCAAAGGAGGAGAGTGAGAAACATTGATGAGGAGAAATGGTCACAAGGGGAGCATGAGTGTTGGAGTTTCCATCAGTGTTTCTATCAATGCCAAAGGGGGATATTATTGGACAGTTGGTTTTAATTGATTTCAACCCTTGGAGATTGATGTCAACCCTTGGAGAAGTCCAAACGCCCTAGAGATGTGGTTGATATTAATGGTGAGTTAGTGTTCATTGATGGAGTGGTTGATGTTAGCATATGTGTTGGGTGCATTTGATGAAGTCTACATGAAGCCACAAAGGTGTGTTTATGGTACCCAAAGTTGGTTGATGAATAAAGGGCATGAAGAACATTGTTTACAGGTAATACTATCATAGATGGATAGTACACATCGTCTCATTTCTTGTGATATGTGGTACACCACATGGTTCCTCACGATCAGGGAGATATGGCCTTATGAAGTTGGAGGACCCTCAAGAATAATATAGAAGCTCCTAGAAGGTCAACCCGGAGTTAATTATTCTAGAAGCTTCTAGAAAGTCATCAAGAAGTTTGCTAGTCAAAGTGGTTCTAACAAGAAATTAATTATGGGTAAAGTAGTTGTAACAAAAAAAATTCTAGTCAAAATGGTTGCAACAAGAAATTAATTATGGGTAAAGTAGTTGTAACAATAAGGTTGAATAGTCAAAGTGGTTCAACAAGAAATTAATTATGGGTAAAGTGGTTGCAACAAGAAGCTAATTGAGGATAAAACCATTGCAACAAAGTAGTTATGATTTGACTAATTAAGGAAAAGTAAGATGCAACAAGAAAGTGGGTTAACCCTAGAATAAGGAAAAGGGGTAAAACAGTTACAAGGTAGCCCCTAAAGGAAGTCACTTGGGAAGTACAAATAATACTTCAAGAGACTCCCATTAACACACAAGCTCATTGAATATCTATCTAGTGAAAACTTGATCTATTGGTGAATACGAGGTAGCAAGGATGAAGAAAAGTAAAAGGGATGTTTGTTCCAGGTTGCAACAAGGTATGATTATGAAACAAAGTTGTCACATGTTATGAGGTATGTCATTGTGTAAGTTTTGAGGGTTATCTCTTGGTAATTTTATGGCTCATATTGGTGGCATGGATTGGTGATATTTTGAAGATTATGGTTTATGCTTGATGCAAATCTTGAGAGTTTTGGTACTTGTTTAGTACATGGTTTATGTGAGGTATTATATATATTATATTAGCAGAGAATAGCACTGACATAGTAATAGAAGACGACTACAGAGATAACAATAGAACAACAAATTATATGGAACCACAACACCAAAATTATACCTTTATTGATAGGAAACAATGTTCACTTGCCTCTTCAAGGGGGAAAACTCTAGCAGAGAAGAACTCTATTACAATAATTCTCAAGACAAAGAATTCTCATGCCTCTTGCTCTTATTTATACTAATTATATCTTCTAAAGAATCTTCTAGTAGAAGATCTTTCTAGAAGTTGAAGCTTATATTAGGTCTTCTTACATTGACTTATTCTCATTTATTAAACATACCTTATAGACTAACGTTGGATTTTATTACATGGAAAATATAGTATTCTACCTACACGAGGGGTTAGGGATGTTAGGTCCCTAACATTCCCTCCCCCTTGAAAAACAACCTTGTCCTCAAGGCTTGAGATGAGGAAATTGTTGCAGAATGTTAGTTGGCTCCCAAGTGGCATCTTCTGGAATTGCATTTTTCTACTGCACTAATACTTCCCTGATGGTCCGTTGATGGAGACGACATTCAAGTTGGTCTAAGACTGCTTGGGGTTGTAGCCAAATGGAACCTTATTCATCCAGCTCTAGGAGACGGGTTTGATTTTGGCACTTAGTTCCATTCACCTTCTTTAAACATGAGACATGAAAAATTGGATGGAGCTCAGAATCACCGGGCAAAGATAACTAGTAAGAGATAGGCCCCACACGTTTGAGAATGGTATAAAGACCATAAAATTTGGGAGCAAGCTTCTGACAATGTTCATCTTTGAGGGAGGTATTCTTATAAGTTTGTAGAAGAAGAAAAACCCGATCCCCTTCAACAAATTGATGTTCAGAATGACCTTGATCTTCTTTCTGCTTCATGTGATTTTGGGTCAACACCAAATTGTCTTTCAGGGTTCAAAAAATGGCCTCGCGTATGATAATATTTTTTTCAACCTCCTGAACCTTAGAGACACTTGGCATATATGAGAGAAATGATGGCAGATTTTGTCCATATACTACTTCAAAAGGAGTCGTGATTGGTTGTATGGTAAGATGTGTTGTACCACCATTCAACTAGTGGTAATCACTGAGCCCACTGATGCTGACGATCCGATGCAAAACACATTAAATAGGTTTCCAAACATTTGTTGACAATTTCAGTTTGGCCATAAGTCTGGGGATGATAAGCGATGTTGAGATGTAATTCGGTGCCATGTAGCCTGAACAATTCTTGCCAAAAAGTTCTCGTGAATGTGGGATCCCTATCAGAGACAATAGAATGTGGCATGCCATGAAGTTTGAAGATATTATCCATGAAAACTTGGGCCAATGTGGAGGCGGTGAAGGGACATTGCAAAGCATAGAAATGATCATATTTGGAAAGACAATCAACCACCACCATGATAAAAAAAAAAACATATTTAGGTAGTCCCACAATGAAATCCATAGAGATGTACCGCCAAATAGAAGGGGGAATTGGAAGGGGTTGGAGTGTGTCGGGGGCTTTGATTGTTTCTCCCTTGTTGCATTGACAGAAATCACATTCAACCACAAATTTGTGGACTTCCTGTTTCATACCATCCCAAAAGAAAGAACATTTGACCCTTTCATAGGTTTTGGTAAACCCTGAATACCCAGTGGTGGGTGAAGCATGAAGCTCTGAAAGCACCGTAGATTTATGTTGTGACAGTTTACTTAAATATAGACGGCCTTTGTAGTGAAGCTCATTATTATTCCAAGAGTACCCTGGAGAAGCTAGAGAATTGTCTTAGAATTGTTGGATTAGGAAAGAGATTTTGGGATCTTGAAACCATTCCTGGTGAGAAGCTTGTAGCCAAGCAGGTACAACGAAGGATAGGGAAAAGAGGGACCTTCTTCTTCATATTTTCTAGAAAGGGAATAAGTGACCACATTTTATTTTCCCTTATAAATGATATAATAATCATAGCCAATTAGCTCGGTGACCCATTTTTGTTGCTTCGAGGATGAAATTCTTTGTTCCAAAAAATACTTGAGGCTCTGGTGACCGGTTTTAATCTGGAAGTGTTGCCCCAATAAATAAGGATGCCAAATATCCACGGCATGCAGACTAGCTAACATTTCCATTTCATAGATGGATTGGACCAAATGTGTGCCTAAAAGTTGTTTTCTCGTGAAATCCAAAGGCCAACCATCTTCCATGAGGATTGCCCCAATTCCTTTTCAAGAAGCATGACATTCCAAGAAAAAAGTATCGGTGAAGTCAGGAAGGGATAGGACCAGAGTCGTGCACATAACTTATTTCAAGGCTTGAAAGGATTGGTCATTTGTTGGAGTCCAAGTGAAGGAATTATTTTTAAGGATAGTTGTGAGAGAGGCTACAATTTTTCCATAATTCTTAATGAACTTGTGATAGTAACATGTTAAACCCAAAAATCGATGCAAGCTCTTAATAGTTTTAGGGCGAGGTCAATCCTGCATAGCTTCAATTTTCTTAGGATCCACCCATACACTGTCCTTGCCCACAATATGACCTAGGTACTCCACTTCTTAGTCTCCAAAGGAACATTTATATTGTTCGAGGAAATGTTGGTGCTTAGAGAGTAGATGGAGAACTTGATCCACATGGGAAATATGGGATGCCCAAGTTTTACTATCGATGAGAATATCATCAAAGAAAAATAAGACAAAATGAAGGAGAAAAGGATGGAATACATTATTCATGAGGCTTTGGAAGGTGGAGGGGGAATTACAGAGGACAAAGGGCATGACCAAGAACTCATAGTGACCCTCATGAGTTCTAAAGGCAGTCTTGGGGATGTCTTCTTCTTTCATACGTATCTGGTGGTAGCTAAAATGGAAGTGAAGTTTAGTGAAGTACTGAGCACCACTCAGTTAACCCAAAAAATCATCAATGCTAGGAATGGGAAACTTGTCCTTGATGGTGATTTTATTGAGGCCATGAAAGTTAGGACACATGCACGAAACACCTTCTTTCTTGAGTACCATGACCATAGGATAAGAATAAGGGATGGTACTAGGGTGGATAACACCCTCTTGGAGAAAATACTGCTCTATTTTCCCAATTTCATTATTTTGGGAAAAGGTATGATGATAAGGGGGAACATTGGGAGGAAGATTGTCAGGAACAAGGGGAATGGAATGATCATGAACACCATGAGAAGGAAGAAGTCCCTGAGGAGTGGAAAAAATGGCTTGGTGTTTGGAGAGTATAGCTTGGAGGTCAAGATGCACAGAGGGTGTCTCAACTATTTGAATGGAATGGAGTTGGGTAATGATACCAGAGTGACCTTTCTTGAGGATATTTTCCATGCGATGGGAAATGATGATCTCAGGACAACCAACTATGAGTCCTTGGAATTGATACCATTGTCCCTCCTATTGGAATTTCATGGTTAATTCCTTTAAATACATGAGAATGGGGCCCAAAGTGCATAACCATTCAACACCTAGCACAATGTCACAACCGCCCATGTAAATGGAAAACATATGAAATTTCAAGTGGTACTATCCAATTTGAAGACGTACATTTTCAAAACGCCCACCACATTTCATGGACCCACCATTGGCTATCATGATTTGAAATTTTTTGATGGCACAACTTTAACAATTGGTTTCCTGGGCAATGTGATGATGAATAAATTTATGGGTGCTACAATTGTCAACAAGGTTGATGACTTTTCGATGCTTAATATAGCCAATGAGCTTGAGGGTTTGTGGAGTAGAGAAGCCAGTGAGAGCATGCAATGAAATTAGTGGGTCAACTTCAGGTGGGTCAGTGGGATCCTGGGTAGCATCAGGAAGGGAGGGCTCTTCAACAAGGGGAACTAAAACTTCTTCTTCAACAACATCTTCTGAAATGGCTATAAAAAAAATTTGTTCCTTACACTTGTTCCCAGGAAAATATTTTTCATCATAATTATAGAAAAGACCCTTGATTGGAACTCAACCATTTCATCCTGAGTTAATTTCTGGACCTTGAGGGGAGGGGCACGGGGGGCAGGATTTGTGGGTCGAGGGTGAAGAACAAAAGAGGTTTTTTTGTTATGAGACAAAACAACTTGTTGGGCCTCTTTGGCATGTTTAGTATCTTCCAACCAAGTCTAAGGGAGATCCATGAGAACCTCGGCTCGTATTTCATCATTTAGGCCAGGGATAAAGCATTCTCGAAAGAATGCATCTATCATTCCCTCAGTTTGAAAAGAAATATGCTCAAAAGAAATTATAAATTATTCCACTGTGCCTGACTATTTCAACTTGGTCAAACGACCTAGATAGTGGGTGTCAGTGTCAAAGCATTCATAGAGCTCAAAAACAAACTAGGTCCATGCAATATACCCTTGACGTGAATTTTTACACCATTGCCAACATTTCCAGAGTTCAGGATCCAGATAGAGAACAACATAGCGAAGTTTGGCCAATTCGTCAGCAATGCCATCCTGAGAAAAATAATGCACCATTTGAATGACCCAAACTGTGGGATCAGAGACATCAAATTTATTGACCTCAACTCGGTGAAAATGGGGGTCAGTATGAAAGGAGTTGGATTGAAAATTTAGAGAATGAGAGGAATCCACCATCTGTTTGGTCCGAAGAGGAAGGACCCTGGGTTCGGTTCAACAACTAGTTGAAAATAGACTGGAGGGTGTTAAATTGGTTTATGAATTTGGCATCTGTGGTGTCAAAGTTTTGTTGGACTTGGGTCTCTAATTTTTCAATGCGGGAATTGGTAGGGCTAATATCAAATGTCACTTGTTGGAGGGACTCCTTGGTTTGATTGATGGAAGCTTGCAGCTCTTGGTTTCAAGTGGTGTCCATTGGGATATGGGGAGTGTTGGTAAGGTGAAATGGGTGGGTGGGACCACAGAAAAGGACTTATAAGTGATAGGTACCACTATGATTAGGGAGAAAAGGGTAATATAATGGGAGAGGTGGAAAATAGGGATGTTGGGAAGGGATCTGGTCCACTGGAAAAAAAAAAGGATTAAAAATGAAAGGTACCACTACGATCAGGGCAAAAAAAGGAATCCAATGGGATAGGTCCAAAATAAGGGTGTCGATGGGACCACTATACTTTTTTTTTTACTCCTGCGGAGTTATACTCTGATTTGAATATTACTGCAACGTTGAAAGGCCCATATTATTAACAAGAAAAAATGTGTAGTGATTTTGCAACCAGAATGCAGGAGGTGAAGTTGTACGACAATGGATCTTGTTTGTTCTGTCTTTGTTTCTTTCCCAAGGGTTAGGATATTCAGGTTTTCTACAGATAAGGGTTTGCCTTGTGCTATATCTCTCTGATATACGTTTGAGGTTGATCCAGATTTTATGAGAAGAACGAAATGACTATAGATTATTAACAGGTGATTAACACAAAATAATAGAGATACAGTAAAATTGGTTTTCTATTCAATAAGGAAATAAGATGAAAATGTAAAATGCAGCAGAAACCAGCTTGTTGGAATGGTGGTGGCTTATCTCTGAGAAGAGATGTGACCGTTGCGCTCATTCGCCAGAAGAACATTACAATGAGGTTTTGAAGGCCTTCTTTTACAATAAACAGGAATTCCAAAAACCCTAGACATCCAAAAAACTAACCCTAGGAGATGAAGCGCCAAAAGTCATGTGGGCCCCGTCTGGGTAAGTTAGTACATCAACTTCCTGGGGTCGTAACTTTTGCATACGATCTCTGTTTTAGGCGTATGATAGCCCGTTGGAAAGTTATTGTCAAGGAGATTAATTTTGGGGGCTCAATAATTCCTTCAACTATCATTGAGAAGATCGATCCCGAAAAACCTTCATTTAGGCCCTCAAAATGGCCCCGAAAGTTAAAACTGCTAAAAATAGTAAATTGCCAAAATTGCCAGAAAATTGTTTTGAGCTAGTTGAAAAAGGTGGGTAGCCACTGACATCCACCTGGATTAGAGGTCCAACAATAGTACTCACCCTAATATCTTAGGGCACCATCTAAGGAGGTTAGACTGTACCCTTAGATGTACTACCTGACTACCCAAGTACTAGAGAGTATCTTCCTGAGTGTTGTTCTTGGTGGCACTATAGCAGTCATGCGGTTGATTGGTTTATATACAGAGGGCTTCAAGATATCTAGGTAATTTCGTATATAGGTGTTGTTTGATGTGCTACCACTCAAAGGGTTACCAACAGGGGTTACAAGGGTGGCCAACAATGTGTGCTTAAGTACCACTTTTAGTTCTTGCATGTATGCTTCCCCGACCGTGTATTTATGTGTTGAACGACATATCTCTGTAGCTTTAAGACGTTGAAATATTTCTCTACCCAAGAAAAAAAAAAATAACCCAAAAAATTTTGTCAAGGAAAGTGCTTTGATACCACTTGTAAGGTATGAGATCTATTATATTAGCAGAAAAGAGAAATAATTCAGAGAATAACATGAATATAACAACAAAAGATGGAAATACTGCAAATATAATAGTGGAACAACAAATTATATGGAACCACAACACCAAAATTATACCTTTATTGATAGGAAACAATGTTCACTTGCCTCTTCGAGGGGGAAACCTCTAGCAGAGCATAGCTCTATTAAAATAATTCTCAAGACAAAGACTTCTCATGCCTCTTTCTCTTATTTATACTAATTCTATCTTCTAAAGAACCTTCCCACTGAAGACATTTCTAGAAGTTGAAGCTTCTATTAGGTCTTCTTACATTGATTTTCTCTCATTTATTAAATAGGCCTTATAGACTAACGTCGACCTTTATTACATGCAAAATATATTATTCTACCTACATGAGGGGTTAGGGAGGTTAGGTCCCTAATAGTTTATGGCATATCTTGTGGTACATGTGTGAAGCATGTCATATGGTACATGTTTGAGGAAGTTTGGTTGAGTTGTATTGTTGAAGATATTGGTAAAAGTTGAGGCTGCATAAAAGTGAGGGTTTGATACATGGTTGATGTGATAATTCATTAGAATTGTTTCATGGAGGGTATGTCACATGCTTAAATAATATATTGGAGACCCATTTTGGTTTATGGTTGCATATAGTTGAGGTTCATGCTTTGGTGTTATGCTTGAGACATATCCTTGGTACATTGTATATTGTTGTTATGGCTCATTGTTAAAGGCACATCTTTGTGATATTGGAATATATTTGAGGCATATACTTGGTATATGATATTGGTTGATTATGATGCATTCTTGAGGTTTTGGTTTATACATTGATGCATATCTTGGTATACAGTTGATGATTGATGTACATGGTTTATGGTTGAGGTACATGGTACAAGTGTTGGTGCATGGTTGACACACTTGTTGTTGTACATGTATTGGTTCATGGTTGATGCATGTGTTGTCGTACAGTTTGTGGTACATGGTTGATGCTTGGTAGGGTACATGTTTACGGTTTGATACATGCTTGGTCAAGGCATGTTTGGTGATGTTGGACATCTAGTTGAGAGATGTCTTTGGTATATGATCCATGTGAGAGTATCTGGTTGAGTATTAGTGACAGTGACATGTTGGATAGGTTGGTAGTGATAGTGGCAATGGCAGTGGCAATGATGGTGATAGTGACAGTCGCAATGATTGTGATAGTTTTAGTTGGTCTACATTTATATTTCAGGGTGAAAGGATGGAGAAAGGAAAGGGGGTTGTATCCTCCTTCTCGTTGGTTACGGAGAACACGGGGAGTTGGAGCTTCCTTCAGGTTGGATCTTGAGAATCAAGGGGTTGTAGCCTCCTTCTAGTTGGAGCCAAAGAATTCAGGGAGTTTTATCTTCCTTCAGGTTGATGCCTGTAAATCAGGGATTTGGTGCATCCTTCTAGTTGGTGTTGGAGAATTGGGAAGTTGGTGCTTCATATGAATGTATTATTTGATATATAAGAAAGCATTTCGTGGTTTTCTCCCATTTGGGTTTCCACATAAATTCTAGTGTATTGTGTACTTGATGTGATGTTATTAATGTGATGTTTCTTTGATTTATATGATCATGATATATTGATGATATATTGTTGCTAAAGTTGAAGTTTGTATATTGCGCTTAAAAGTGGTAAATGTGCTCATACTGATTCACCCCACCCCCCTCTCAGTATTCCAACATCAGTTTATTGTGCTCTTTACTAGACTCATGGGATAGTATGGTTTTAGCCTTGCGCAGTAATGAAACTACTTTAATATTCTATGATGTGGTCTCATCCTTGTTGTCAAAGGATATGAGGAAGAAACACATGGAAGGATAGAGCACCGATGCCTTATTTGTAACATGACTCTCCCATGAAAGAAATAAAAATAAGTCCTCAAGTGGGATATCTAAATCTAGAGGAAGATCTAATTCTGCCAGAAAACTTGTAAAGGTATGTTGGAGATGTGGAAAAGAAGGGAATTACAAGAAACATTATAGATCCAAAAGTGTTGAGAGAGGGAAGGGATATGTTGATGCTCTTTCTACAAAATAAAAAAACCTCCATAGATGAAGGAGGGGATGTGTACCTGGATTCTCCAAGAACACATGCATATCATGATGAGGCATGGTTGGTCGATTCATGCATATTCCTTCAAACCTGAAAATAACATTCTCCTGATGTATTTATAGTCTAAAATAGTAAACAATAGCTTGAGATGCGAGCTGGCCTCTCTAACCTAGGATTCTCCACAAAAAACTGCTAACTAACATATGTACAAGTGGAACTAACAGACTGCTAGAAACATGGAGCATGTTGGCAACAACTCTAACAAGATAAAAATGACATGATTTGTTGTTTCTTGGGTGCATATCCACCAGTTCCATGTGTCCTCCAAGCCTTTGTGTTGAGCTCCATCTACCACCTGGTGATCATTGGTTCCCTCCAAATCATCAAAGCTAAGAAGAGGCAGCGAATTCAAAATTGTTGACTGTAACAGCTAGTTCGTAGCATATTTTCATAGCGCAATTGGTAGCAAATTATGTAGCGACAGCCTATCTAAACATGTTATACATTATATTATGTAGCGCATTCGATAGCATATTTCATATCACCCACCTATAAAATTGTTCTGCAACAACTTTTCATAGCGAACTTCCACTTTATGTCTGGCTAGGTGATTCTACAGTGCTTTCGGTAGCGAATCTGCAATCATGTTTGTGTGGATGATTCCATAGCGCCAGACACTACGAAATGCTCTATGTTTTTCTGTGTCATGCAATGAACCTCAAAAAACCCAAAAAGTCTTAGGAGAAGGATTATAATCCTGTAGATGCCTCCAGTAGTTGAAATTATGGCACTTCCCTCAAAAATTTAAGATGAAAAAGTTGATCATCATCAAAAATGGGTTTTTTATCCTTTCCATTTCATCTTCTCAATCTAGCACTTCTCCTTGTTGTAGTAGCACTTCTCTCTATTACAGGAGCATTTCTCTTTGTTGCAACTTGGGATAGTACATTTATATTCCTCTAGGCCAAATCATCCTTGAGGGGTTGCAACTCCTCTTTAAGTTTTCTTTTCTGGGACTGTAATGTTGGAGTTACTTCACACACACCTAGGATTTATTTTTCCTAAGGTTATTCCTTGTTTATTATTCATAATTAGTCATTATCCAGTCTCCTATATTTTAGGGGAGAATATTCTCTTTCAGTTGACACTTCAGTTTGGCTAGTTGAGTTGAGTTTAGATGTTGCATTGGGATAATCACCATGCAACATTGGGATCATCACCATGCTAATTCGACCTTGCCTTGGTATCATCACCGGAGTGGTGCATTAGCCTTTATTCCATGAGTTAACTCCTCACTACTCTATGTTCAGTCAATTAATTGAAGACTAGTTGACTAGTTAACTCAACTAGGTGGTAGTTCACTATCGTCACTGCCTGAGAGACTAGAATAGGTGGAAGTTCACTCCCGTAATTGTTGGTGTGTGTCTAGATCACTCTATACCACCACTATGGTGCATTGGTTCACCTCAAGTTGAACTTATTAAGTTATACAGAGTATATCATGTGTAAATTATTCATTATTCGCAATGGTTAATGAGAATTCTTCCATTCTTTCTCTCCTTCTTCTTCTTTCTCCAATTCTCTCTGCAAATGTGTGTATTATTGTTTAGCTAGATCTATTCTTTGTAGGTTCAACACATTTACATGGTATCAGATCCGATGGACTTCTAAGAAAAATCTACACCAAAATGTTTTGCAGGTACAAAAGATTGAAGACAGCGGAAAGATGGAATTCCAAAAAGAGTTCATTCTTACACCTTACAACTATTTTTCATGGAAGAAGAAAATAGTCATACATATTTGGTCCATAGGGTTGTATAGGTTAAACATGAATACAGATACAGAACCGACATCAGCCATAGAAAATTCCAAGTACTTAAATTGCATGGATGAGGCACTCGGAACAATTTGCAGTCTTATCTCTCATGATCTCCTTTTTCACATATCTGCTTGTAAGACTCCCAATGAATCCTGGAAAATATTGGAAGGGCTCTTTGGAAAATAGGATGAGATGAGGGGACACATGCTGGAGGTGGAGCTTCTCACATTGGATCCAAAAATCTTCGACAATATCCAAGATTTCTTTACAAAATTCAAGGATTTACTGTCGCAACTCAAAGCTTGCGGGGTTGATAAATCGATGGAGGAGAAACAAATGGTTCTCACCATTCTCTCCAAGATTGGTCTTGAATTTTTTGTATTCATATCTACATTCCATACTTTCAGATTCACCTCTGGAGCCACTTGGAAGATGCCTTCTCTTGAGGACTTTATTGAATCCTTGACACAAGAGAAAACCAAGCTCATCAACATGGGCGCAATCAAAGGCCCAAGGGTGCATGCACTCATTGTGCATGATGGCAGCCACAAATATCATAAATCTAAAGATAAATATAAGCAGAAATCTCATGCACATACGAAGAAGGAAGGGTACACAAAACCCTTCATTGATGCCTCCGGATCCAAAGGAGAAAAGGGAAGAAAAGGAGAGAAATGCACATACTATCACAAAGGATTCCATTTGGAATATGCATGCATTCAAAAAATAATAAATATTATGTCTCAGATACTTCATCAAAACAACCTTGGATATCACATCCCCGAGGATGCAAAGAAGAAGAAGCCAAAAGATCTAAATTCCAAGAAAGGCAATTCTAGCCATGCCTTGATTGCCATCAACTCCTCTCCCGATGTTTGGATCGTAGATTCGGGAGCATCACATCACATGGCTTCCTCTGAAGCAGTATATTCTTCTTTGGATGCATGCAAAGGTCCTCCCATTATGATAGGGGACAACTCTTCTGTCAAAGTGACTGTCAAAGGAAGGATTGAACTCACCAACGGAAGTTTCAAGAATGTGTTGCATGTTCCCAAGATTTATGTCAAACTTCTCTCCATGTATCAAATGATGAATTCCAGCACCGAAAAGAAATTCATATTCACACCAAATTTCGTGGACATCTATGACATGCAAACCAACTCCAAGGTTTCAACCGGTGAGGTAAATCATTAGTCTAGATTATATACATTTTCTGAATTCATTAAACTTGGTTCTGCTTTATTGTTTACTCATGTTGATGAAAGTAGTAGGATACGGCACGAAAGGTTTCGACATTTGAATTTCAGATAAATGCAATAGCTTAGAAAGCATAGATTAGTTGATGGTCTACCAGACATTCATTTCTCCAAGGGAGTATGTGAGGGATGTGTTCTTGGAAAACACCCTCAAGAGAAATTCGACAAGGGAAAGTCTCTGCGAGCTTCCACACCTTTAGATCTGATCCATAGTGACCTCATGGGTCCTTTTTCGCATCCATCGATCAGAAAAGAAAGGTTTGTTCTCATTTTTGTTGACGATTTCTCACGTTTTACATGGATCTACTTTCTCAGGAAAAAATTCGAGGTCTTTCAACACCTCAAAGATTTCAAAGCTTTGGTTGAGACACAGTCTGGAAAGAAGATCAAAGTCCTCCGAACTGATAATGGGGGAGAGTATGTAAATCATGAGATCCATAATATTTTCCATGAGGCAGGGATTCAGTTTCAGCATACAGTTCCCTACACTCTGCAACAAAACAGATTTGTTGAGCGGAAAAACAGATCTCTAAAAAAGATGGCATTTTGCATGTTGCATGCAAAGTCACTACCACAGATACTATGGGTCGAAGCACTTAATTGTGCAACATACATCCAAAATAGATCTCCCCATATATCTGTCAAGGATAAGACCCCCTACGAGGCTTGGAGTGGCCTCAAACTGGAAGTGACACACTTTCACATTTTTGGTTCTCGTGCATGGGCCCGTATTCCCTCTGAAAAGAGGAAGGCACTTGATCCACAGAGCACTGAGTGAATTTTTGTTGGATACCCTGATGATGTGAAGGGATATTGACTTATTGATTTCTCCTCAGACCGGCTCATCATTGAGCTTAGTGTCCAATTCGAGGAAAGTGTCTCGCATGTACCTCAGCAGCCGCATGTAGACACCTTCACTCTTCCACCTGTCCGAGATGATGAGCATGCACATGCCGACTCTTCTTCAGACAAGAGTTCTGATTCGGAGGACTCAGAGGATTCATATTCAGAGTCAGTACAGTCATATGCAGAGTCAGAGCATCCATATGCAGTTGCAAAGCCAGAGCAGAGGCCCAAGTGGGCACATACTACTCTTCAAGATGTAGGGGATCTCGTAGGTGATCCAGCCGATACTAGGAGGACTCGATCTGATTTTGAGGAGCCTCCTGTTGCACTCACTGCCATTGAACCATTGCCTTACAGGCATCTTTTCTTGGTTTAGTCTTCATATCCACAGTCTTATGGCAAGGCTATTGGAAATCCCTTTTGGGAATCCGCCATGCAAGAGGAGTACAACTCCCTCCTCGAGAACAAGACTTGGGATTTGGTTCCCCTTCCTTCTAGGAGGAAACTTGTCAGATGCAGATGGGTCTACAGGACCAAGATCACAGTGGATGGACATATCAACAGATACAAAGCCAGGCTTATCGCCAAAGGATTTCAACAGGTTCATGGTATTGACTATGATGAGACCTTCGCTCCAGTAGCGAATATGGATTCCATACGATTGGCACTTTCCATTGCAGCAACCAAGGGATGGGATGTCCATCATATGGATGTGAAGAATGCATTTCTTCATGGTGATCTCTGTGAGGAGATCTACATGGAGCATCCCCAGGGATTTATGCAAGACTCATATTTGGTCTGTCGACTGAAGAAGTCACTTTATGGCCTCAAACAGGCTCTGAGGGCATGGTATGCCAAGATGGAATCCTACCTTTTGTCACAGAACTTTGTACGTTGTAAATCAGACCTGAATGTATACATTTTCAGGATGATTGATTCACTTCTACTTTTAGTTCTGTATATCGATGATTTTTTGATCATCGGTTTCGACTTCAATGATTGTTGCAGTCAAGAGGATTCTTCATGACAGGTTTTTGATGACGAACATGGGTTCGCTACACTTCTTACTTGGACTTGAGATCAGTCGAGATGCATCAGGCATCAAACTATCTCAAGCCAAGTATACACAAGATCTCCTTGAGAGATTTCACATGACAGACTGCAAGTCTGCTCTGACTCCTTTCCTATCAGGAGTCAAACTTGAGGATGGCAGGGAGACTCCACTGGTTGAAAACACACTATACAGACATCTAGTGGGGAGCTTGTTATATCTCACACACTCCAAACCAAACCTCTCATATGCATTTGGTGCAGTTTCCAGGTTCATGCAAGAGCCACATGAGCTACATTGGAAAGCTACAAATCATATCCTTCGATACGTACAGGGCACCATCACCTTTGGGATTCATTATGTAGCAGACTCTACATTATATCTCATTGGTTTTACTGATTCTGAATGGGTTGGCGATAGCATTGATCACAAGTCCACATCTGGTTACTCACTCAGTCTTGGTTTCGGGCCTATCTGTTGGTCGAGAAAGAAGCAAGTTGCCATTTCTCTATCTTCAGCCGAGGCAGAGTACAGAGGGGTAGTTAACATAACCATTCAGGCTATGTGGCTACAACATTTTCTCACTAAGTTGGGCATTCATTTTCATTGGTCGACCATCATCTGGTGTGAAAACCAGAGCACTCTGAAGTTCTGTAGAGATCCAGTTCAGAGGCAGTGGACGAAGCACATCGAGATCCACATGCACTACATCTAAGACTTAGTACATGAGGGGATCATCGACTTACAGTTCTTTCCTTCAGTAGAATAGATGACAGACATTTTCACCAAGACCTTCACTGAGCATAAATTCGATTCTCTACGAGGTCGTCTTGGAGTGAAGGACATAGTTTCCTAACAACTGTAGTTCTTATTTTTACATACATTGTACCTTGAGGGGGGGGTTTCCCATGAGGTTTTCCCTCTTTCCTCACTTTATTTGTATCTATTGTACTTGGGTACCTAACATGGCCTCGTTTCCAGGACCCAATCTTTATTTTCACCATAGTGATGTTCAGGGGGGGTGTTGGAGTTACTTCACACACACCTAGGATTTATTTTTCCTAAGGTTATTCCTTGTTTATTATTCATAATTAGTCATTATCCAATCTCCTATATTTTAGGGGAGAATATTCCACCTAGAGAATATTATCTTTCAGTTGACACTTCAATTTGACTAGTTGAGTTGAGTTTAGATGTTACATTGGGATCATCACCATGCAACATTGGGATCATCACAATGCTAATTCGACCTTGCCTTGGTATCATCACCAGAGTGGTGAATTATTCTTGATTACCTAAGTTAACTCCTCACTACTCTTTTTTCAGTCAATTAATTGAACACTAGTTGACTAGTTAACTCAACTAGGTGGCAGTTCACTCCTGCAACTGCCTGAGAGACTAGAATAGGTGGCAGTTCACTCCTGTAACTGTTGGTGTGTGTCCAGATCACTCTAGACCACCACTATGGTGCATTGGTTCACCTCAAGTCGAACTCATTGATTTATACAGAGTATATCATGTGTAAATTATTCATTATTCACAACGGTTAATGAGAATTCTTCCATTATTTCTCTCCTTGTTCTTGTTTCTCCAATTCTATCTGTAAATGTGTGTATTATTGTTTAGTTAGATCTATTATGTGAAGTTTCAACACATTTACATGTAAGATTCTATTATTCTTTTACAAATTCTGAAGTTTTCTATGGAGGGGAAAGAATCTTCTTGTTGTAAACCTAGCAAGATCAAGGGTCTCATTATACATGTCCATGCGTTTGCTCATCTTCCTCCTTTCAGTCAATCTTTCTCCCTTCAAATGGGAAATTTCCTTTCTAGCATCCCTGAGTTGTCTGATCAATCTCTTGAAGGTGGGATTATTAGGGGGAGTGGTGATGTTTATGACTTCAACAGGCTTCTCAATAGTTTCACTCTTACCTTTGTCTTTCTTCTAAACATGAGATTTGGTCATGACCTCAATAGGCTTTCCAATAGTGTCACCTTTACCCTTATCTTTATTTTGGACATAATCATTGGTTATGACTTTTGTTTTAGCATCTTCCTTATGGGTTGATGATCTGGTGAAAGGGATCCTAAATATTGTCTCAGCTACTGCAATAGGTGAAGGAAAATGTAATTTTCTCCCCTTTTTGACTATAATTTTGGCTGAGGGAGATTCCTCTAGTTCGGGTGCAGGATGAGGTGAAATTTCCCTTTGTGGGGAGTGATGGGATTCCCTTTATTCTTCTTCAACTTCCTTAGGAAATTCTTTGTCTTGGGTAATGTGTTTTCCCTTTCTCTTTTTGCTTGTTTCTGCTTGGGCAACACTACTAGCTAGCAAAGGTATATGCACCCTGGATTAAGGAGTAGGGGATACATCTAACTACATATTAGCAGAGACAATGAATTGTTCCCAAGTGAAGTTTATTTTCTTCAATTATTCCATTACAATCATCCTGATCAACCCTGAGTGGAAAACACTGGTGTCCACAACCTTGGATTTGGCTTGGAAAACACTGGTGTCCACAGCCTGGTGTCCTAATGTGATACTAGTATATGATGTTGAATCTTCCCTCACATGTAAAATACCTCTGGATGACTTTCAACATTTTTTCAAAACCCTCAACCAAGTGGATCCTAGAACTCCCTTGGAAAAATTATCTTTCTGATGTTCTGGCTTGAGGAAATATTTAGAAAAGGTTGCATTGAGAGTCATACTTTTGAACCACCTTTCACCAGTAGTGGGTATCTTAGTGGTTTCTGCAATGGTGGCCTCATATACCTCTAGCTCAAGGGTTCCTACCTTGGTCTTAGTGCCATCAAAGTTTAAATAAAATTCACTGGCTACCTCAGGGTGTCCCCTCTGCATATTTTGACAGAAAGTTAGGCAACCAACCCTTTGGAAGACCTCCCTGATTAGAGGTTCTTCATAAAATAGGTGCATATCAGAAGGCTCGGTCCTGACTACACTCCCACCCTTGTGAGATTTATTCTTCTGAGGTGTATCCATTGATAGAAGCAAGAGATCAAACATTGCAATGTTATGAGAGGTATAGGAAACCACACAAGGACAAAAGTCTTTGGGCTTTTAGGGATTTCCTCCAATTGAGTTTTGAACTAGTAAGAGAACAGCTTGATGGATTAGAAAAGAAGAAAAATATTTTCAGAGAAATGATGTGCAAGGAGGCTACACTGTCAAGTTTTAGGATAACATAGAGACACCATACAGGGTCATCATCATTCTAAAGGAAAAGACTCCTAACTCTTCACTGCAAATAGAATTTTGAGATGAAAATGTAGAATGAAACAGTAAAGGAAAAGAGCTAATGTTGGAGCTGTGAGCATAGAATATGACATTGGGTTGACACAGAAATTGCAGCGCTGGAACAGGGGATCCGTAACGTAGTTTCATAGCATTTTATGTAGTGTAGCATAGACAGAAAGAGCCAAGAGAATAACAGGCACAATAACTCTGATAGAAAATTGATTGAATTTCAGTGGAGGAAGCTGACATTATGCAGATGGCTAAGAAATCTATGACAACAGAGGTAAAGGGGATGGTAGGTCGAAGAAACCACAATTTACAGTGCCAGGTGCTGTGAAAATCTAAAACAGAACCTTAAGTGATCTTCAACAGAGCCTAGATGGATCAAGAAGTACCTGGACACCGTAGTTTGATTATTGATGAACTCATGAAAGCATGAATTTGCTTGCAACCATCACAGTCTCCAATTCACCTTGGTCAACTAGTCTGTAGCATAATCCACAACGTTGTCTAGACTAGGATTTTCTGCAGCGTTGAGCTAGGAGAAGGATTTCAAACTTTGGTAAATAGTTAGAACTCATAAATGACCAAATCATGATTATCCCTTTTTAAAACAAAGATGATGAAAACAATGAAAAGGCATGACATCGGCTTCATAATCGCAAATGATGGTAAAGAGGGAGAGTGTACAAAAGATGTGCTACGAAAAAAACTAGTGAATTGGCAATGTACTTGAAAAGGTTTGATTTGACTCCCTAATGGGTGAAGGGACAGAGTGGACAGGTTCGAGTGTATGAATGGAGGTAGTGACCTATTAGGATTGTGGTGTCATGGGGCTAATGGTGAAAGATGTCAAATCATATGATGAACCAAGAGTATAAACCAGAAAATGAACCAAGGGTGTAAACCATAGGTGTGGGTCAAATATGTGAGACAAGTTCCAACCTTTCATTTATTTGAGTTATCTTAAGAAAACCATAAGAAGAAAATAAAAATAAAAATAAAAACTTAAAAAGACTAATGGATAAAAATTAAAACTTAAGGAGAAATTTGACCCATGACAACTTCATGTGATAACAAGTTCCATTGTTCTTGAGATTGTATCTAAAAAAGGAAAAAATCCTACAATCTCTAGAGAAAAAGAAAATTTGTGGCATCAAACATTGGGACATATCGAAGACAAGGGCCTTCAAGTAATAAAAAATAAGGTTATGGTCGAAGGCATATCCAATTTCTATCTAGTTTTAATTTTTTTGAACATTGATTATATGGGAAGAAGAATTGATTAAGATTCCTCTCTGGTTCTATGAGGGAAAGGGGAGCATTACAGTTGGTGCACAATGATGTGTTTGGACCTATGTTGGTTCCATCACTGGGTAAATCTATGCACTTATCAAGGAATACTTGGATTTATTTCCTCGGGAATAACTTTGAAGTCTTTGAAAATTTTAAAGAGTTTAAGGATCTTGTGGAAAATGAGATAGAGAAGAAAATTAAGGTGCTAAGGATGGATAATGGTGGATAATTCTGCAGGAATGAATTCGAGTAATTCTGTAAAAAGTGCAGTATAGCAAGGTAGAAGACTACTCCATACACACCTCAATAGAATTACGTTGTAGAAAGGATGAATAGGATGTTGATGGAAAAAGCAAGGAGCATGCTTGGTGGTGTCGAGTTAGGATATGAATTTTGGGTAGAGGCAATGATAGTTGCTTTTTACTTGATAAATTGATCACCTTCATCAACGTTGGATGACAAGACTCTACATGAGGTATGGAATATAAAGAAACCCTCTCTTACACATCTAAGGGTGTTTGGTTGTGATGCTTATTTACACGTTCCAAAGGAGAATGGGAGTAACCTCGATAAAAAGGATGAAAAGTGTATCTTTATTGGATATAAATATGGTCTAAAAGGTTATAATCTTTGGAACACATAAACTAAGAAGCTAGTGTATATCCCACATGTGATATTTAGAGAAATCAAAGATTTTTTCAAATAGGAAGTCATAGCAAGGGAGGAAGAACTAGAAAAAATAGAGTTTGAATTAAAGGATAATGAATCAGACTCTACAGAAGAAAAAAAATAAGAAGAAGAAGAGCCTCATACTTTAGAAGTGAGGAGATCAATTTGGCAAAGAAGGGAACTAGAAAGGTATAATCCACCTGATTTCTGGTCAAAATTTTCTTTGTTTATTACTGATGAGGTAGTAGATTAATAGGAGGCATTAGATTAATAGTATGCAAAACTATGGAAAAATTCCATGGTTGGAGAAATGGTAGCCTTGGACAAGATGAGTCTTGGGATCTAGTGGATTTGTCTACTGGAAGAAATCCCATTGGAAACAAATGAGTGTTTAAGAAGAAGTAGAATGAAGAAGGAAAAGTGGAGAATTACAAAGCTTGGTTAGTAGAAAAAGGTTATTCCCAGGTAGAGGGAATTGAATTTGGTGAAAATTTTTCTCTTATTGAAAATTTAACCTCTATTAGATTTATTTTATCTGTTGTTTCTTCTCTCTTTGGAAGTATATCAAATGGATGTGAAGAAAACATTCCTACATGGGGATCTAGAAGAATAAATCTACATGAAGTAGCTAGAAGGATTTGTAGTGAAGGGAAATAAAGAGCTTGTATGCAGGCCGAAAAAGTCCATGTATGGGTTAAAGAAATAACCAACGATGTGATATCAAAAAATAGATACTTATATATTGGGACTTTCCTTCATAAGGAGAAAAGTTGATCATTGTGTGTATTTCAAATTAGTTGGCGATCATCTATCTATTTGGTATTGTATGTGGATGATATGTTGTTGATAGGAAATGACTAGGAAATTATCCAAGATGTGAAAACTCAGTTGTCCTCTAAATTCGACACAAAAGATATTGGTGTTGCAAACTTTATTTTGGGCATGGAAAACAAAAGATATTAGGAAAATAGGAAACTCTGGTTGGACCAGAGAAAATATGGTGAGTCAATATTGCAGAGGTTTAATATACATGAATGTAGACCAGTCAAGGTCTCTATTCTTGTAAGTGTAAAGTTATTTTTGGATCAGTGTCCCAATATATAGGAAGAGGAAGAGGACATGTCCCATGTTCCATATGCTGGTGTGGTTGGTAGTTTGATGTATGCAATGGTTTGTACTAGACCATACATTGCACATGTAGTGGGAGTTTTGAGTAGGTATATGTCAAAAGTAAGAAAGGAACATTGGACAACAGTAAAGAGGGTTTTTAGGTACTTGTGTGGAGCTAATAGTTATGGATTGTGCTATGAAGGAAGACAATGATTGGATAAAGTGCTAGAAGTACATGGCTTTGTTTATGTAGACTGGGATGAAGATCTAGATTATAGAAGATCTACAAGTGGGTATGTGTTTAACCTATTTGGAGGAGCAATCAATTGGATGATAAAAAATAGTCTCTAGTGGCACTCTCAACTACAGAAGTTGGAATACATGGAAGCCAATGATGCAAGCAAGGAAGCAATATGGTTACAAAGATTGTCTTCAGGTATTTGGTTGGTACAACAAGATGTAAGGACAGATTATGAAAGTCATAGTGAAATTTTCATGGCAAGGAACCTAGCTTATCATTCTAAGACAAAAAATATCAATGTTTAATATCATATTGTCAGAGACATGGTTGAAGAGAATAAGGTTTTGTTGGACACACCTACCACACTTAGAGAGGGGGGGTGAATGAGTGTGGGGATCTTTTTCCCAAAACTTCCCTCTTACATAAAACTCATTAGTTAGCATTCGACATTTACTCATTACTTATTGCTGTCATTAATAATCAGTTAGATGTGAATACATATCAGCAACATATATCAACAATATATCATCAACAAATCATCTCCACAAGGAACACAAGGAACACAAGATGTATGTACAATTTTTCTTTTTATTATGGACTTCAATCTGGGGGTTTTTCAGCAACAACTAAATAGAGTACAACTCTACAAGAGCACCAGCTCTATATGAAAGACTCATCTTACTTTCTCAGAACCAACTGATATGAGGCAACAATCCTCAACAAATATGAATCTGTACCATAAACAAGAGCATCAGCCGTGCACCAACCTGTGCCAAACAACCTATAATCAACCTGTACCATAAACAAGTGCATCCAACCATGTACCAAGTATATACCAATCATGTTTCAACTACTCATCAACAATAACTCATCAATATGTACCAACATCATCAACTATA
>JZKD02S1750706.1:10919-25988 GCA_000966675.3 Picea glauca
AATTTATAATTTTAACTATTTTCAACCCAAATTTGCCAAAAGGGAAAGTAGCTATAAGTGGAAATTTCTAAACCCTAAATTGTATTATTAGCCTTGATTTGGTCATATTTAACCACTATTTTGAATACCATGTCAAGGGGGTTTAACCATTATTTTCCCTATAAATAAATTCTTGGGGTCTCTCCATCTATCTATCCATTCAAAGTAGGTACATGTTGTTGAAATCACACCAAAGATCTTAAGGACCCCTTCCTCTTGATAGTGATTTTTTTGTCATGCTACTTTCTCATTCAACCAAGTAGGGGATATGCACACATCAAGGAATTCAAGGACCCTCCAAATGAGGAGGCTTTGAATCCCCACACATCTTCAACAAGTATTTTCCCCATGTGTACTATTTGTCTCTTTCTATTGGTACTGGATATACTCTTTACATTCTTTCAAATCAGTTTTCATGTTTCATGTTATGTTTTATTTCTTCTCTTTATTTTTACATGAATAAGTTAGGGTTTGAATTTTGTAGAGTAGATACATGGTTCAATTTTCAACCTATAAACAAATTTTTTTCTAGATCTAACACATAATTGTTATATTAGTATTGTTTGTACACCCTTGTTGTAAATTATACACAACAAATTGGTTACTCAACTAGGGAAAAGAACCATTTATTCTTCACTATTTTTGGGTGTGTATCTCACCCCCCTACCCCACTCACCCTTGTTGTTAGAAAAACAGGATCACGAAACAATAAAAATAAAAAAAATGCAGAAAAAAAACACATAAGATACACAATACAATAGAGACATGGATATACGTGGTTCACCCAGTGTGGGCTACGTCCACCAGAGAAATTGTCAGGTCCTTCCTTTATAATTATCCAACAAATGAAGGGATACAACCTACAACAAACCCGTTGTAACTTCCTCTTCTTTCTCTCACAGTATCCTTTCTCAGAATACAATATTCTCCATGATCCATAGCCGCAATACATTTCCCTCATAAAAGAGTGTTTCCTTATAGGGAAAAAAACCCTAACATAACTTCTATCATTAGATCTACGACCTTATAATGAACAGTCCAAATTTATAATGAAATTACAATTTACATTTACAAGGCAATTTTTCCTTCATGGGCTTTTCCCCCGAACACCACAGAGGGGGTATCCCCCCTCTTCACTCCCCCGCGTGGAGACGTGTACATTCTTCCAGGGTGTAAAGTCTTCATGGGGTATAAACACAGTTGAAAACAAAGACCTCTGAATCAGGAAGATAATCAAGCTCCACAACCAACAATCTCCCACTTGGAGATTGATCTCAACAACTCCATCACTGTTGTAACTGTTGGACTATGAACCTTCTTGGACCTGGAAAATTTCTCATCTTCATATTCATTCTTAAAGACCAAATGAAACTGAGTAGGAAATTCGTTTCTCCCGGGTTACTCCCTTATTTAACAAGTCTATGGGATTCTAGCTAGTGTGTATATTTTCCAGCGTCAAATGTCCATCTTCCAAGACAAATCGTATGAAATGGTACCTCAATGGTATATGCTTAGTATTCAAATGGAAGGATGATTTATTTGCAATATGAATGGCACTCTCACTGTCACAATACAACTTGCTATTCTCATTCTTCTTTCCCAATTCCTCCATAAACCTCTGTAACCAAATCATCTCTTTACTAGCCTCTATAGCAGCAACATACTCTTCCTTTGTTGTTGAAGGTGCAACAACCTTTTGCAGTTTCGAAATCCAACTTATTGATGTTCCACCTATAGTAAAAACATACCCTGTGGTGCTCCTCCTGCTATCTTTATCCCCTGCCATATCTGAATCAACATATCCCTGTAGAGCAGTGTCTGAACCTCCAAAACATAATGCATGAGTAAAAGTACCTCTCAAATACCTAAGAATCTACTTTACTACCTCCCAATGTTCTTTACCTAGATTGTTCATATACCTTCTCACAACTCCCACTACATGTGCAATATCTGGTCTTGTGTAAACCATCGCATACATCAAGCTTCATATTGCTAATGAATAAGGGACCCTCTACATGTATTTTATCTCCTCCCGTGTCTTGGGACACATTTCCTTAGTTAATTTGAAATGGTTGTCCAAAGGTGTACTAACTGGTTTTGCGATTTTTCTTGTCTCTTGTTATTCTCATACCAAGGATTTTCTTTGCAGCACACAAATCCTTCATTTCAAATGAATTATCTAATTTCTTTTTTAGGACATTTATATCCTGCATATTATACCCTACAACAAGCATGTCATCTACATACAATAACAAGATAATATAGCTTCCATTTTATAGCCTTTTAAAATAAACATAGTGATCAGAATGGAATATACTATAACCTTGTTATTTCATAAACCTATCAAACTTCAAATACCATTTCCTTGGAGCTTCCTTTAGGCCATACAAGCTCTTCTTCAACCTGCATACCAAATTATCCTTCCCTTTGACCTCATACCCCTGTGGTTGTTGCATGTAAATCTCTTCCTCGAAATCCCCATGGAGAAAAGTTGTTTTTACATCTAATTGTTCAAGATGCAAATCTTCTACTGCCACAAGACTTAAAATATTCCTAGTTGAAGTCATTTTAACAACATGAGAAAAAATTTCATCAAAATATATACCTTTCTTTTGTGCAAACCCATTTACAGCAAGTTTATCCTTGTACTATTTTTTTCCTCCAGCTTCTTCCTTTAACTTGTAAACCCATTTATTCTGCAATGCTCTTTTTCCTACAGGCAAATGAACCAAGTCCCAATTCTGGTTATTTACAAAGGAATCCATTTCCTCTTTCATGCCTTGGTCCCACTTCTTTTTGGTGTCTACCTGCATTGCATCTTCATAACATTCTAGTTCACCATAATCACTCAACAATAAATAATACAATGAAGGAGAGTATCGTTCAAGGGGTCTACTTAACCTGGTAGATCTTCTAACAACACTTGTAGAAGTTTGAGGTACTTGTTGATCCTATTGTTGTATATTTTGATTTTATGGTACCTTTGGAGTTTCTTTTTCAGTGATCTCATCAAGCACTATGTATTCTGGTTTTTCTTTGTCATGTTTCTTTCCCTACAACTGATCTTTGTACATGAACTTCTAATTGAATATGACATCTCTACTCCTAATAATTTTTTTATTTTCATAATCCCATAAGAGATAACCAAAATCATTAACATTGTATCCAATAAAGGTACACTTCTTGGATTTTGCCTCAAGCTTTGTTCTATTTTCTTTATCAATATGGACAAATGATTCACCACTGAAAGTCCTCAAAAAAGAATAGTTTACCTTTTTACCTATCCATGCCTCCTATGGAATTCTACCATCCAAAGAGCTTGAAGGTCCTTTTTTTATTAAGTAACCAACAGTATCTACAACATCTGCCCAGAACTATAAGGGAAAACCAACATGCAATCTCATACTCTTGCACGCTCCATGATTGTCCTATTCATCCTTTCTGACACACCATTTTCTTGTGGTGTTACTGGAACTGTCTTCTCTCTACGAATCCCATGGTATGAACTGTAATGATCAAAATCCTTGATGCATTATTCACCTCCATTGTCTAATCTGAGACACTTCAACATTTTTCTTGTCTCATTCTCAACCAAAGCTTTCCATTTCTTAAAAGTATCAAAACCATTAGATTGTTGTCGAATGCAATAAACCCAACTTTTTCTAGTGGAATCATCAATAAAAGTAATATAATAATGAGAGCCACCAAGAGATGATACCTGATTTGATCCCCATACATATTTATGCACAAGATCTAACCTTTCACTCTTCTTTTCTTTTCTGACTCTGAGAAATTTGACTCTCTTATGTTTTCCATAAACACAATGCTCACAGAAATCCAAATCAATTTGTTTAAGATATCACAAAAAAATTATTTTGTGAAGTATTTGCATCCCCTTCTCACTCATGTGTCCAAGCCTATGATTCCATAGTGTTTCATCCACTCAAGTAGAATCTAAAGAGATACATGAGTCAGTATTACCAATACATAAATACAATGTACCTACCTTCTCTCCTTTTGCTATCACCAATGATCCTTTGGTGACCTTCCACACCTTATCTGTAAATATGGATATACAACCTTCACATGCCAACTTCCCTATTGAAATTAGATTTTTCCTTAGATCTGGAACATGCCTTACCTCTTTAAACAACCATTGGTTTCTATTTCTTTTATTTATTTTTACCTTTCCCATTCCAACAATTTTGCATGGGGCATCATCACCCAAATGAGCCTGTCCAAAATCACCTTGAACATAATCTAGAAAATATTTCCTATGGGGTGTGGCATGAAATGAAGCCCCTGAATCTACTACCCAAGTCTCAGAAATATTATCTATAGAAAGAATCAAAGCATCTTGTAACACATCACCTGTTACATTTGCTTCATGATTTTTCTCTTGTTTTCCATCTCTTTGTTTCTTTGGAGATTTGTTGTCTTTCTTCAAATGTCATTTCTTCCCACAATTCCAGCACTATATCTTTCAAAATCTAGATTTAGATATGCCCTTCCTAGAATTATCGTGGTTCCCTAATCCCTTTTCTCTATCCTTTTGTCTTCCCCTATTCTCCATGTTTAACGCATTACCTGATGTCTCACCTGTGATTTTCCGTCACATTTCCTCACTAAGGATAACACCAACAACATCATCAAATTTTAAAGTGTTTGAACTAGAGACAGAGTTACTTACATCCATGACCAAACCATTCTAGATTTATGGAAATGAGCACAAGATGAGAAGAGCCCTGGCCTCATTATCAAAGTCCAGTTTTGTAGAAATTAGTTTATTAGTAACCGTATTAAATTAATTTAAATGATCTGCAACAGACCCACCTTCTGACATCTTCATATTAAATAATCTCTTCATTAGAAATACCTTATTGGATGTCGAGGGTTTTTCATACAGTTTAGCCAATGTGTCCATCATCTTATTCATTTTCTTTTCTTTCAAAATATTGAAAGCCATCTAAGCTTCTAGGCTCATCTGTATCGTTCCTAGTGCCTTTCTATCAAGAACCTCCCATTCTTCGTCCTTCATGATCGTTGGCTTCTTTTCTATTCCACCCAATGGTAGGAATAGATCCTTCTAATATAAATAATATTCCATCTACATCTTCCATAACTGGTAGTTTTGGCCGTTAAATTTCTCAACCCTAAACTTTCCATCTTTCACCATTTCTCCCACTTGAACTAGGAACCCTCTTTTCCTGTGAGTTACCTTTCACTCTGATACTAGTTTTTAGAAAAACAGGATCGTGAAGCAATAAAAATAAAAATAAATGCGGAAATAAAACACAAAATATATACAATACAATAGAGACACAGATATACATTGTTCACCCGGTGTGGGCTATGTCCACCAGAGAAATTACCAGGTCCTTCCTGTATTATTATCCATCAAATGAAGGGATACAACCTACAACAAACTCGTTGTAACTTCCTATTATTTCTCTCATAGTATCCTTTCTCAGAATAAAATATTCTCCATGATCCATAGCCGCAATACATTTCCCTCATAAAAGAGGTTTTCCTTCAAGGGAAAAAACCCTAACATAACTTCTACCGTCAAATCTGCGACCTTATAATGAACGGTCTAGATTTACAATGAAATTACAATATACATTTACAAGGCAATTTTTCCTTCAGGGGATTCACCCCCGAACCCCTGTCAGGGGCCCTCTTTCCCCTAGATATCGTAGAGGGGGTAATCCCCCTCTGCATTCCCCCACATGGAGAAGTGTACATTCTTTTCAGGTGTAAATTCTTCATGGGTTATAAACACGACTAAAAACAAATATGTTTGAATCAGGAAGATAATCATGCTCCACAACCAACACTTGTGGTTTTTGGAATATTTTTCTTGCTATTTTTTTATGTTCTATGCCTACAAGAATCTATAGGTGGAAACCCTCCATTTATACCTCAGGAATAGACTCGCAACTTCCCTAAAATGTTTCTATATCATCACACTTTTTGTCCCATTTCTATACTTAATCAATGCACTATATACCCTTAGAATATACACTCATTAAATGCACTTTCTAGGTCATTTTCTACACTCATCCGACATAGAAAATATGGTACATTTATGCACTACTAGTGTGGAAAATGGGGTACTTTTCTCCACTATCTCCAAAATCGATTTTTCTCTACATTTTTTGTTTTGTCTTGGCATGATTATTCTTATAGGATTTATTTAGAATTTTAGGGTACTTATATTGTGTTTGTAATGTATTCTTTAGGAGACAATGTAGGTTGAGAAGGGAATGTTTAACTTATGCTTATACTGAGAGGGGGGGTGAATAAATATAAGATACTTTTTACTTTAAATTAGCATTCATCAATCATTCATTAACTTTAAAACAATAAATTCATGTAAACTCAAATCAGAGTACACAGAGTTTAATTTGGAAACCCTTGTCGGAGAAAACCACAAAAGCCTATCTTTATAAATGTTTGTAGGTACCAACCTATTGTTACAAATCTTGTAGGAACCAACCTAATAGAGACACCAATCTCTTCAGTTGAGCACCAATTCAACAAGATATTGTATGGGAACCTAACTACTAGAGACACCAATCTCTTCATCTAAGCACCAACTTAGAAATATATTGTGTAGGAACCAACCTATTAGAGACACCAATATCCTCACTTGAGCACCAACTCAATAAGACCTGTATAGGGACCAATCTAATATCTTCATACACAGAGTACTTATGACTTCACCTTTATGCTTCATACTTTGTGCATTTCACAACATCAACATACCCTTAACTTTCATGCTCCAACACCTCTCCTTGCTTCATACCCCAGACATAGCTTCAAACCCTACTCAAATTTATCCTTCATGCCCTAGTGAACCTCATAGAATCATTCCCTGAACATAATTACAAACTGCAACATCACACTTTGCAACATCATAGACCTTAGTCCTTCATAGCGCACCCTTAAAACTCCAATAAAACTCATCTTGTGCACCTTTAGACCCCAAGAATACTCCCCATCTCCTCTTGGGAACCTCATATATCTTATGTGCACTTTCACGTGTTCTTATTTCTTTGAATCTCTTCAAATTCCCAAATATATCCTATATTTATAGTTTTTCTATGTTCACTTATGGGGTCGGCTTGTAAAACTAGCTAGTCTAACGTGACAGAATATTTCATATCTTTTCATTCCTATGGAGTTAGAGGGAGTCCCATATACCATTGGAAAGGAATCAGAATAAAATTTGAACCATATATCCCATGTTCATATTTGAGATAGGTCTTTAGAGTAAAAATTCCTCCAAAGATAGGGTATCCAAACTGAGCATCAAAAATCCAAAAACAATATTTCCACCTATCTCCATCCTACAATATTTATCTTGGACATATGTAGTCTCCCCCTGTCTTTGAAATCAATGACAATAATGTTTCCAACAATCTCCCCCTTTATCATTGATGGAAACCCTTAGTCAATTATATAACACTCCCTCTGTCTGCATCTTCCCTTGTGTCTACAATTCTTCCTCTACCTGAAACTTATACCCCTTTGACATCAATGGCAAATGGTTTCTCCCCATGTGCTTGTGCTTCCCTTTACCAACAATATGAGAGGGATATCACTACTAGATTTTGTTTTCTTATCCCATACAACATTTGTCTCCTTTGAATTCATCAAGAGCATATACATTCACTACTACATATGGGTGGAAAAACCGACACCGTACTCCGACAGTACCTGTTAGCTCCCAAAATGAAATCGTCCTTTTGGTCGAGTTTTGTGGTGGATAGAATGGCTATTGGTAGTTTCCTCAATTCATTTTTGAGTTTTTCTAGCTGCAAAACTTAGGTTTTGGTTTTTGTCTTAGAAAATAATATGACCCATAAAAGTCTTCTTTTCAAAATTTTCATAATTTACTTTCAACAGCTAACGTGTGTCCAAAAGATGAATGTTAGCTGGGGAAAGTGGCAACTTTCAGCAGTTACGGAGCGTCTCTCATAGCTCTATGCGCTGGTGAAAGTGTTGAATTCCAAAATATCCAAAGAAGCAGTGTTGCGGGTCGTGTGCTAGTGAAAGTGAAGACTTTCCACAGCTACGGAGCAGTTCTTACAAGGTCGTGCGCTGGTGAAAGTGAATACTTTCAACAACTAAGGATAAATTCTCACAGGGTGGCGCGCTGGTGAAAGTGACGACTTTCAACAGCTAAGGATAAATTCTCACAGGGTGGTGCGCTGGTGAAAGTGAAGACTTTCAACATCTAAGGAGCAGTTCTTGCGGGATCATGCACTGGTGAAAGTGGTAAGTTTCTACAGCTGAGGGGCATTTTCCACGGGCCGTTGGTTGGAGAAAGCGGGAATCATGTGTGCTTATCCACGTTTCAAAATCAAATCATGATGTGATCGACTCACGCCATGCGATCAGAAGGATGCGCTGGTGAAAGTGGGTAATCATTTAAACTCGAGTTCCACGTCCCAGTCGGATTACATCTCGGATTCGGCTCAGAAACTCACTCTCCACAATCATGGCATCAGGGATGGCAAGTTTGAATTCAGTGGCGCAGGTACAGAAGTTGTATTTTCAGGCTAACAACACCAAATCAAATTATTGCTTCCATATCACGCATCACTCATGAATGTTTGATAAGTTTCTAATGCTGAAAAATAAAGCTGACTCCCAAGTGATTCCAACAGCGCAAGACCTCAGCCCGAATATCAGTTTTCTGAGTCATGTATGCAAAATCGTTTGGGATTTTGGGTGACAGAATGGCAAGGAGATGCAGTGGTTCTCTACTTAGAAAAGAGCTGGTCAACCTATCTTTTTTTACAGACACATCCCCAAGTCCAGAAACATTTTTCAAATGCAGGGTGTATTGAATTCGTTGAGAGGCTGCAAAATGGTTGCCACCAGTCTACAGCAGAAGCTTTTGCCAAGACTTTCGATGGGAACAAAGCCCGTGTTGGGTCCTTGGAAATCATAGTAGATGAAGCTGTCATTGCTGCAGCCCTTCTTCGTGGAAAACACGAGCATCTTTTTTAATGGAGGTGGGCATACCACAAGCTGTTATCCCTAATGTAGGCAAACATTTTGCTCCATGAAGCCAAGCTGACTTAGTCGTCCAAAGGCCCTACGTCATTGTCCAAAGGCGACCAGGTGCTTCAAAGAATTGGAGAGTTTACTCTATTCTTAGTGCTTTGAAGAAAGAGGTTGGGCTTGTTCTTTCCCAACCCTTCATCTCTAACTCCTCTTCGTTGCAATTACTTTATGTTAAAATAAAACAAGCCTACCAAGAATGGGCCAGAGTTGGTTCAAAACCACTGCCCCTAAAAATTTGAATTTCAGAGTTTATTTGAAAGAAGAGTTCAGGCACCACGCATGGAAAAAGGGTATGCTGGTTTTCTATCTAGAAGAATAATGGTAGGAGTTGTTTAAGGGCATCAAACTCTACATTACCTCGGAAGGCAGGTATGACAAACTCATGATGTATCACTTCAAACTCCTAGACCATTTCACAGGCAAGACTCTCCTCAATTTACTTTTTTTCCTGCATAAGAGTTTAACTAAGGTTTGCAAGAAGATCAGGGCTCAACCCTTGAGCATGAAGAATACTCTGTGCCACTTTAGTCTTATCAAATTGATCATTCTGGAGGAATTAAAACAGCAGGGAAGGAGCTGGGAGCATTTTCTATTCTGGGAGGGTTTTGAAACAAAGACTCAGCCTGCAAATGAACAAGGGAAAGGTTCAAAGAAACAGTCGTCTCCTCAAAGTAGTTCAAGAAAAAGAAGGACCCTTCCAGAAGATAGAATCTCTGGAGTAAAGTCCCGCAGGTCAAAGAAAAGGTTAAGCTTTGAAACCACTACAGAACAGCCCACAGATTAGCCTACAGAGAAGAGGACCAATATATTAAACTTACCCTATACAGATTCAGAATCAGAGCAACAAGATCAATGCCCTGTCACCAAGAGTCCTGAGCAGTCAACTGAGTGTGCACAAAACTATGAGACCTTCACCCATACAGAGGAAGGAGAAACATCAAAAATCTCCAAGTCAAAGAAGTCTCAAAAAATCAAGCATTTGAAAGAGGTAATCGCTCAGCAAGAGGTTTTGGAATGGGTAATCAAAGAAAGGTATAAGAAGTTGTCTGATAACTTCACTAAAACCAATGTTGTGTTTGAGAGATTGGCTCGGGAAAGTGTTAAAGAGAAGAAGAGAAAGAAAAAAATCACCAAAAATTACAATAGTCTATGGTGGCTTGCCAAACGCCTTAAAAGGCAGATAAGAAGATTGAAACAAAAGCAAAGACAAAAATCCCATCCAGATCTAAAGGTACTTTCTCAAGTCGTTGTTAATATGCAAGGTGAGAAACCGGAGGCACACTGAGTTTTGATGAAGTCAAAATTTTGAAGGTGAAAACTTGTTTTGAGCGCAATCAGGGCTTTCACCAGCGCAAAGAGATATTTTATGACCCATTAGCTGTTGAAAGTGGCGACTTTCAACAGCTAACCAGTGAAATATTAAACGAGTTAGCTGTTGAAAGCTGGAAAAGTATTTTTTGAAGCCAAGGACAAAACAGGTCATTCCGAACAGGTTATGAAGGAGTTCCAGCGTATCAAGGGAATGAAAATTTCTTGCAAAGGATTCGACATCAGAGATTTGAGGGAATTTTGGAAACCACATGTAAAACAAACTTCCTCAAATATCGATCATGAACATTGAATAAATAAAACTATCAAGACAGGTGTTTTTCCACATTGCATCACATCAAATATTCCAGGAGCTGAACGGTGCAGATGGCGAATTCTTGAGATAAAAGACAATTCGAGTGCTAAGTTTAGTTGTTTAGTCTTTATCTTCAAAGTTGTTTAGCTAGATTTGAATTACTTTTATTAAATACAAATCCATGTTTTTAGGATCTGTCAAACTGATTGTAAGAGGCTATAAATGCCTACTTTTGATATGAGATAAGGGTTCAACTGGGAGATATTTTTATGCCATTGTATAGACTCTTTTTGCATAAATAAAGTTCAGTTTTCTTTCGCTTGCAATATCATAATTGTTCATCTTTCATTTTTCTGTACTTTGCTTTCAGTTTATTTTAGTTCATAAATACTGTTACCTCTTTATTGAACTCATAGACTTGAAATTAAAGGATTTCCCTCTGTCTTGTATTAAGCCCTACATTCCCTTGTATTGGAAAATCAAGAGTAGTGTTCTACATCCTCTTTTTCAATTATTGAATTTGATCATTGTTTCCTGAAAGAATTGTATCTTTAGAAGTGTGATAAGTTGTTTTTTACACGAATCATTAAATACCCCATTGTCCCAAACACATAAAACCATTATTTCTAAGTTACCAAGCATTCTTAGTCTACAACCCTAAGGAGTTTCTTGGAGTGATAAAAAAATTGGTGTCGTTGTCGGGGAGACGAAATTCAAGCTCTACTTTCCTGGGATACGACATAGAGTTGATATTTGATGATAAACAAAGATTAGACACTTTCAGTTGGTTGTAATCATCTATCTGGTGACTCCACAAGTTCATCCTGTCTCCTAAGAGGATCAGTACTAGGGCGAATCCTCAAGAATCACCGATCACGCCAGTGTCCAATCCAGAATCAATTCTCAGAAAGGGAAAGACCATTCAAGGTCAAACTTCAAGATCAGATACAAAAGGTAATCCTCTTTTCAGTTCTAGAAAATCTACTACAAAAAAATTTGAGTTCTTTTCAGAGAACACTAATGAAAAAATAGTTGTAAATACTGTAGAAGAACAAACTCTTTTTGATCATCAAGAAAATCCTAGTGATAAAAAATTGATAGACTATAATTTGATTGAAAAAACATCTCAGACATTAGGAAGAAGCCATAGTTCTTCTTCCCTTGAGTCTTTCCATTCTCAGCAACAAGAATACCACTTAAACATTTATACTAGCCTCCTTGTTGTTGAACATCTCCTCCAAGAGCTATCTGCTAAGGGTGAAGAAAATTTAGTTGGGCGGCCTGCAAATTTTCACAGAGCCTCTTATTAGACCTCTTTCTCTTTAGAAGATTCACCTCTTTCGCATTCCTCCAGTGTTGAAGACTTGAAGAAGAAAATATCATTTTCCCCACCTCTGATAGTCATGGTTGCACCACCTCCTTTGACTAAGATGCAACAAATCCTAGCTGCTAGGTATGCACCCCTCGTATTGCCAAACCCAGTAGCAGCCATGCCAACGGGAGACTATCAGAAATATATGCCTAAATTCACAAGCGAAGGCGATGTGTCTGTTGAAGAACATATTGAGGCTTTTTACAGTTATGCAGAGAACCTTAATATTTAACAAGAAGATGTTTGGACATGAGTCTTTGTCCAAAGCCTAGATGGCCATGCTAAGAAATGGTTCAAAGAACTCCCTGTTGGTTTCATTGTTGGAATCGAGCAATTGGATGAGACATTTCTAAAACATTGGGGTGACAGAAGAGATTTTGTCTACTACATCACAGAATTCGACAACTTGAGGAAACAAAGTAATGAATCAGTCTCTGATTTCACCAAGAGGTTTAACCAGATGTATGGAAAAATACCAGCTGAGATAAAACCGTCAGATGCTTCTGCCAAGATCACCTATTCTGATGCTTTTGATTCATATTTTTGTTTGTTGTTGAGAGAAAGGAGGTCACCAACATTATCTCTCATGCAAGATGTTTCCCTTGAGGTGGAATCTAATATTCTGGCCTCTCAGAAACGGAAAGGAGATTCTGATAGGAGAAGACCAAAGAATGAGGCCTCATCTTCATCAAATGTTGATCCAAAACTTGATAAAATGGCCAAGATGCTAGAGTCTCTAACCTCTGAGATATCTAAGCTCAAGATCGAAAATAAATAGCCTATGAAGGGCAGAGGCACTTATGATTCTGCAGGCAGAAATCCTAATCAAAATCCCAACAACTTCAGAAGGAATAATCAGCCAACTCAGATCCTGCAAAGAGAAAAGAATTTTAATGAAGATCAGAGGATAAAGGTCCCTCTTCAAAATGTTGTAATGGATGAAGATAATGGTGAATATCAAGAAGATGGAGAAGGTGACATTCATTGTGTTGGAGAAGAGATAGTGAAGTCTTATCTAACACAACAAGATTATGAATAATCATTAATGACTCAACAGACAAAAGATGATCTTCTTGGTGATGGCATTTTCACAGCAGAAGATAAGAATAGATATAACCTCCAATCTAAATCTAATGCTGCTCAACAAGATGCATCAGCCCCTCCTGAAAAGACTGCTACCCCTGTTAACAAAAAGATCAGACATCAGAAGATCAGCCAACAAATCCTTCGAAGGTGAAAGCATCAACTCCTCCCAAGAAGACTGCTACCCCTGTCAAGAGTCAAACTCTAGAAAGTCAGCCTCTTGTTGAATAGCAAAAGGATCAGGAAGCCCCTTCAAATCAGGTAAAGATTTTTGATAAAGCTGCTTATAAGGTTCCATATTCTTTTAATTTTGAGGCTGAAATACAAAAAATTAAGATTCTTATTCCTCTAGTTGAGCTGATGAAAAATGAAATGTTCAAAAGAGATATCCTCAAAACTTTAGATCCCCAATTTGTATCCCTTTCTGTTGATATCCTCAACATTTATGATGATAAGCCACTATCACTCTGGGACAAATGATAGAAGACAGAGATGATAGTTGTCCTCCCTTTTACATCTCTTTAAATATTCATGAGAAAACATTGTATATTTGTTTGTTGGACTCCGTTGCTTAGCACAATTTGATGCCAAAGGCTGTCATGGATGAGCTTGGGCTGGTGATCACCAAGTCTTATCATGACCTTTTCTCCTTTGATTCTTGAAAAGTAAAATGTCTTGGGATGATTAAGGATTTGGCTGTGACCTTGACTCAAGCATCAATGAAGACAATGGTGATGGATATAGTGGTGGCTGACATACCTCCTAAATTTGGATGTCTACTATCAAGATCGTGGATGAAGAGACTAGGTGGTACTCCTCAAATGGATCTCTCCTACGCTAGTATTCATGTTTTCGGAGGGGTGAACAGAAGGCTTTACAGGGAATCTCAGTTGGCATATGTAATCAGTGATGAGAAAAATCCATCCAATTATCCTATCTATTCAGTTGACACAGGTATGGGATCTTGTATTTTGCAAATTGATGATTCACTACCTGATACATTACTCCTCAGAAAGCCCACAGATCAGATTATAGTTCATCCCACAGAAACAGCCGAAGATGATATTTGGACCATGTTCTTTGACGATGCTTGCACTAAGGAGTCAGTTGGAGCAAGAGTGGTATTCATTTCTCCTTCTAAGAAAACTTCTCATTTGTCCTTTAAACTCGATTTTAAAGTGACTAATAACATTGTTGAGTATGAGGAATTACTTTTGGGACTGAATGCAGCCAAAGAGAGAAACATCAAAAAATTGCAGGTGTTTGGAGAAGCAGATTTGATTATCCAATAGGTGAATAAGTCCTTTCAAGCGAAGAATGTCAGGCTGAAGTCATACAGAGATGAAGTGTTGAAGGCAATTCGCGATTTTGTAGATTTTAAGATTTCATTTGTACCTAGAGCAATGAATGAATTGGCTGATTCATTGGCGGTGTCCGCTTGTGCATTCATACCCCCTCTGCCTCATAAATTATCTTACGAAATTCAAGTTAAATATAGGCCCTCTCTCCCTGATAATGTAAAATTTTGGAAGGTCTTTGAAGACGATGCTGAACTCACTAGATTCCTTGCAGTTATAGATGAGTTTGTAGATCTACAGATTGATCAGGAGAATGAACATGACCATGAAGTTGAGGAGCCAAAGTTCAAAAGAAAAATCGCAGCACATGAAATAGTTCAGCTGTCCACCAACAGAATTCCTAAAGGTTTGGTCCCGCTGGAAAGGTTGTTCGATAACAATGATGTGGCTGTCAAATTGTAAAGTGGGGAAAAAGAGTCAGATGTTTTGCAGTATAATGTGGCTAGTGAGAAAGATCCTAAACATGTTAACTTAGCCTCACATTTGACTGAAAAACAAAGGGCTGATTATGGAGA